>VYZQ01032235.1:3243-21823 GCA_013400655.1 Mystacornis crossleyi | reverse complement strand
GGTGGGTTGTTTTGGTTTGTTTTTCTTGGAAGGAAAAGCTACTGGTGTATTTTCACTGAGGCTTGGGCAACAAAGAGAAGCAAGGAAGAAGTTTGCCTTCCTAACTTCTCAATTATTGGAAGGGAATACTGACATTCTGAAAAGCAAGACAGGTAAATAGGTGAAACTCAACTGTCTCAAGAGGTGTGCGATACTTGAGGCAGAGCTAATGGACATTGATCAGCTCATTCTATCCCAGAGGTGAAATTCTGTTGACAAGAAGTGGTCCAAATTAGTTTGTTTTCTAAATATTCTTTATTCCTTGAAATTGTTCTCCCATGTGTAAAATGTGAACCAAAGCTGACAGCAGTTGTTTTCTTTGATATAAAACAAACCTGCCTCTCTTTCTGCTCCCTGGCACTCTTCACAAAAACAATAGTCTTTCTAAAGCTCGAGATAAATTAGAGGCTTCTTACTTTGCTTAGCTTTACTTTTTTATATGCTGTAGCATAGCTTTAATGCAAGATCAGTCGTTAGAATTTGTAACTCACATTGAAAAACAAGCCTCCCCCTTGCTGTTCTTCTGAAATTTACAAAAATAATTTTATTCCTCTAGGTTTGATGGCTTGAAAAACCCTAAGAAGTGTGGCAACTCTTCTGTAGACCAAGGAATCTTTGAATGCATTTTCAATCTTACCTTCCCAAAAGTCACCAGTACTTATCCTGCTATAAGTATTTTGATTAGAGATGACTCTGAAGAAATTAGGCCTGTGTGTGCAAGTAAAAATCCTACCACCCTTGGTAAGTTTAACACCACTTCATAAAAATATAATTAAAATAAGAAGTTTGGTAGCATATTGTGTTTGAGAAACTTTCACCTCATGAAGTATGGATGAAACAATGTGATTAGATGCTCCCTTCTTCTGTTGACCTTTGATTTGAAATTATGTAGACAAGAGTTTGTTTTCTGTGGGGTGGGTATCTGACGGGGAGGGTGGAGGGGTAATTTTCCATTCACTTCTACTCTTATTCTTTAGTTAGATTTAATCCTTTTTGACTTTCTGGTGCTAACTTTTTCCTCTTTCTCTTCTTAAAGTGGTGTAAGTGTAATATTCTGCAATACAGGACTGAACAATTTTTGTAAGTGGTGAAATAGACTTTTGAATTATTATTCCATTTTGCATTTCAGTAAAACCTGCGAGACCAAGACAATTGACATTGTCAAAGACTAATGATAAAATTGATGTAAAATGGAGTGAATCAGAAACTTTTCCAAAAAATTGTTTACATTATGAGGTTAAATGTTGGAATGGTGATTTGGACATTGGTCAGATCATTCCAGTAAGTTTTCACTACTGATTTTTTTTTAATGAATCTTTTGTAATATTTGCTGTTGCAAATGAACAGTTGCATGTGAATGGATTGGGTGCCAGAGTTGGAAGTGCTGTGTGAATGTAGGGTTTTTCTCTCATACAGTAGGTTTATGTTAGTAAAAGCTGTGCATCAAAATTTGTGCAAGTCTTATGAATCCTTCCCATCATTTCTTAGGGCAATTTGTTAGTGTGTAAGGACAGTCTGATAAAGAAGGATTTACTAAACTATCAGGAAATGCTGCTTCAGGCATATGGGTTCTGGTGTTGGGTTTTCCTGCTGTTGGTCTGTGTGACTGTGTGGCAGCTTTGTTCTTGAATGGTGTGACCTGATTGCCCTAAAGAAAAATCAACTGCTGGTACACACAAGAACAGAGCATCTCTTACAGAAAAGCAAGGGGATAAAGACTAAGGATGAAGAGGAAGAAAGAGGTGTACACTCTTAGATACACTGGTTTTAGTGTACATATAAAAAGCATTGAGTTCAGTGTCTGGATGGACTCATGCTGTATGTCATTAGCCAAACTGAATGTACCGTTTGATCAGAATGGTAAAACTGTGTGATAAATTTCAAAGTGAGTGACAGTCTTCTCCTGTGGAGCATGTTTAGTTGTTTATTCTACCCCAAACTTGAACGCTATCAACATTCCCCGGGAAACTGGTGTTGTGGATAAAAATAAGTGCAGTTCAATCCTATCTAGTGCATGCTCTTATCTGTAGATACATCACAGAATGCTTTGGTATGGTCAAAGTTATTCTGCCCTGACAAGAAGGGAAGGCAGTGTAAATCACAGATGTTTCTCAGAAGCAGGAAAACAAAAGATTAAAAAAAGCCACTGTTTCAAATACTAAGCCTTTGTTTAATCATTGATGCCGAATGCTGCATGACAAATGCAGCAGTGAATGAGATTAAATCTTAGCTTTGGAATGTGCATTTGGCACTCTGTGCTTGTTAAATGCCACTATTTCCTATTTTTAATGAGATATCATAGTCATAAAAAGATCTGCCATCAAAACATTCAGAATACGTTAGCTGCACAATGTAAATAGGCTTGTAAGTGACTGAGAATATGCTGGTAATTGAACACAGCAAATTACCTTTTCTTTTTTACCTTAGTCTGAAATGAATTCTGTATCAATTGCTGGCATTGATGCTAATAGCAAGTACACCTTCAAAGTGAGAGCAAAACCAAAGCCCGAGTGTTACAACAGTGATTTCCATAGTGACTGGAGTGAAGAAAAGAGCATTGGTGAGAGCGCTTGTTCCTGCATTGTGTTGCACTTTACTCTTCATCTGTAAGGTGTTTAATACCTTTCTGTCTGCTAAATAAATGGGAGTCTGTTGGGGTTTTAGGAGTAGTCCTTTTGTTTTTTGTTTTTCTCTCTTAAAGAATTTGTTGTGTTGCTAGGAGATAGTAAGACCTGGCCACAGAGGGAGGGGTCCAGCTGGCTGCTCTCTTTTAGTAGAGTTTTCTCATGTAGGGCAGAGATGCTGCGAGATTTGAACTGGGAAAAAGGGGTTGGGTGGAGCCTCTGGCCCTCTTGTTCTCTCGAAGTTGGAAGAAAGAGAGGCTGTGGTCGCTGTGGGGAGAATTCATCACTGCTGCACGGTTCTGCCTTCTGCTGCCTTCCTTCTACTATGAGTGGAGCTCTGCTTGCTGGAGGGGCTATTGCACTGGGACCTTATTAACACCCTACCTCACTAAAAAGGGACTTTCTTACCATCTGCTCGGGTGCCTCAGGGAAAACCCCGGGACCCCAGGCCCACCTTTCCCTGCCCTGCTGGGAGCCGGGCTGCCGCTGCCCTGCCCCCACTGTTCCTTTGCCGCTGCTTCGAGCCTTCGCTGCACTGTAGCGCTGCACCCCCTGCTTGCTGAGACGTCCTGGAGCTCCCACTGCAGCTGCGGAATTTGATACATCTTGTCTACCACCCGGGATGTTGTGCTCACTCCTGCCGTTCCAGCGTGCTGCTCCCGAGGGTCCTGCTGGGGCAGAGGGATCGGCTGCCCAGGGTTTGTGAAGCCTTTCTCCCATCCTTTCCCTTCCCGGCTCGGCCAGGCCACCATTACCGTGTGAGGTTACCGAGCTCGCGTCACAGCGCCCCCTGCAGGCGCGGGGGAACCATCACACCCGCCCTGCCGGCCGGGAGCCACCAGCGCCCCCTGCCGGCCGTGAGCGGCACTGCCCCGACGGGGAAGGCGCCTGACAGCCGAGAGAGGCTGGCACTGGGGTCTGCTCCTGTTTGGTGCTGCTGCCGGTGCTGTTTGTTTGCCTTGTTATACATGCTTGTAAAGAACTTTTATTCCTATTCTCATATCTTTGCCTGAAAGCCCCTTAATTTCAAAATTATAATAATTTGGGGGGAAGGGGGTTACATTTCCATTTCACGGGAGGCTCCTGCCTTTCTTGGCAGACACGTGTCTTTCAAACCAAGACAGAGTCAAAGATCATCTTCTTATGTATCTATTTTATTTTGAGTGAAAAGAGAGCCGCAAAGCTCTAGTTCTTTAGCAGCACCACCAGTCCCAGCCTGTACTGCTGTATATGTTGATGGTGGTGCCATTTGTGTAGTTGTGCAATGTCCAGTGTAGCCAGTTCTTCAGCTCTGAGTCTTGCTCATTTGCATTTTCTTGCCAAATACATCTACATTATAATCCCATTTTTGGAAAACGAGCCTGTCCTTGCCTACAAAAGTGCTAGTGTACTTGAAAAAGAACTGAATTTATGAACAAATTGGAGATTTAACTAATTTGTTGTCATTATTACTAAAAAGCCTCTCAAAACATCCCTAAGTTTCTACAATTTCTGTTTTCCAGGTGAGAAGAGGGACTCCACAATCTATTTTGTTCTAATAATTGCCATTCCATTAATAGTAGCGGTATCTACAATAATGCTACTAGTTTATCTAAAAAGGTAATTAATGATCTCCATGCATTTGCTGCTGTCTTTGTCAAGAATGAAAGTTATTTAGAATCTGTCTGTGTCAATGTTCCCCTTTCCTTTTGTTTTGGGGAGTAAAAATAAGAAATGGGTACAGTTGCACAGAGAATTAAGGCTGGCCAGTGATGACAAAGCTGACTCCACAAATTTTCTTGACTGTACCCAAACATGATTTTGACATGATGATTTTTAAATTAATATATCTTTCATCTAAATATTTTCTTTTTAACTTTATGAAGGCTGAAGATATTAATTCTTCCACCAATTCCGGACCCTAGAGAAATTCTTAAGCGCATGTTTGGAGAGCAGAATGAGGATTCCCAGGTTAGTAAGAAGCTGTTGGGCCAACAAATCTATTCAACTGGGATCTCTAGGCTTGCAGTTTTCTTTTTCCTATGTCTGTCTTAATAACTAACTGTATATAAGTAAGTATATCATATGAAGACTAAGTATTTACAATACTAGGAATTGTTCAGAAACAATTACCCAAAACTTAGCAAAAACTGTGTATACTTTTCTAGTTAGATTAGTAGAATTGCATTATTCTGTTACTTCAGGCTGCTAGTCCCTAAATTTGTTTCAGGTTGAGGGGTTTTGGGTGGCAGTTTTCTGATTGTCAGCATTCTTTTGCTGTGTGGGTTTTGGTTTGAGGATCTTTGTTTGTTTTTGCAAGTCCATTAAGTATCTTCTGCTGAACATTCATGTCTTTTTCTGCTACTTAATCATATTTATGATGCTGAATGAAGCTATTTGTGTTTGACTTCCAGAAACTTACATTTTTAGCACTCTCACATTTATCAGTCTGTTAGCTAAGAAGTAAATCAGACATTTAGCTTCTTATTGGCAAAAGAACAAAACCAGCTATAGTTGTTTCAAGCCTTGGTTGATGAAAGACTTGCAGTTGTGCCTTATTTCAGGGAAAATAAACATAATACCCATTATGGAAACTTATTTCTAATAAATCTCTCTCAGTAGCCCTTTATAAAAGTCCTAAGGGAAGTACACTGAGGAGCCCTAATTCAAACCTTGACATGCGATGGTGAACGTTGCTCTCCAAGATGGGACTCTTGGTCATGAGGGTCATAACTGTGGTAGCTGTTACGCTGTGTTGTGCTTTCACAAACACTTTGTTACTGCCCCGAGTAACTTTTTCTATGTGCTCAGTGAAAACTCTACAAAGTGTGTACATGCTCAGTTCTCCATCCTCCTGCCTGAGCTTTACCCATTGGCTGTAGCTGGAAGCACCCTTCAAGGTGGTGACCAATTTTCAGTTCCTCATCTCCAGAGGACATCTCTTCTGTTGGCCAGGCCTAAGCCATGGCTCTGAAAAGCACAACTTGTTGCCCAGCTACCTTAGCTTTTCACGATAATACAGGGTATATGTTGTGGAACAGGGGTCTGTCTTACTGGTTTGAAAAAGCAACACTCGCCATGAGGAAATACTGTTAAAAATGTTGTTCCTCTCTTTCAGGGCTCTGCAAAGGATGATGCCATGAATACTTACGACAGGTTAATTATAGAAGAAGAAATTAATTCTTTAATTTTAACAGAAACTTCAGAGAGCACTAATCCTGAAAAAGAAAACAGGTAGACTCTGCTTTATCAGTGAAAGAGGAAGGAAGCTTATTCTTGCTCCCATACCTCAGGTGACTGTAGATGTGAAGAGGCCTGTGAGACATTGGCTGGCTCTGATGTCACTGAGTCCTTCTCTGGTGCACAGAAGATGCATCACTAACAGTGGCTGTTCTTCCATCTCTGCCAAAAATACTCATCTCAGTTCAGTCAAGATGAGCATGTACATAAATCCATGCGACTGCATTGTGGATTCCCTGTCCTGGCTTCAGCCAGCTCTGCCCTGTTACTTGTCACTTGCACTTGTGTTTGTGCCTCACACTAGACTGTCAGGGGGGGTTTTCTGGAGCAAGCACTGTGACTTCTCTTAAGTATTTGGCTCTGTTTGCAGTAGGTGAGATGAGGCTGGTTTACAGCAGATGGGTCATGAGTACTACCATGTGGAGCTGCTGCCAGGTGGGATGGGAGAGCATGGACTGTTTGTGGATAACCCTTTTTGTGTGTGCCTGGGCGGGGCACTCTCTGGCGGGCACTTACGGACTGAGCTTCTTGTGCTTCTGTGCATCAGTTGGGGCCTGGTCAAGTCCCACCAAAGAGGGTATTTTTTTCTTTGAAAATGTGTATGAAAAACCTCTCTGCTTTCCAGCTGGTGTTCAGAATATTCTTAGAAAAAGCTTAGTTTTCTTATCCTGCCAATTGCCTGTCCTCAGATGCCTTGCCTGTCCAGCAAAAATACCAGGATGGTGCATGAGTTTAAGGAGCTGTGGTCAACCTGACTAGCAAATGCTTAACCACTGAAACCCAGCTAATTCAAAGGCTTCAAGACCCATCCCTACTGCCAAGCTGATGGATCTGGGGAAGAGGGGATGACAACCTTGATGTGTTTTCTAAGGGATAAGTTTTATTCTTTCTATAGTGGTGAGACTCTGATTGAGCTCCCCATCTAGGACTTAGCAATATAAAACAAGGTGCTGATTTGACTTTTTTAAAAAGCTTTCTTCTGTATTTTACTGCAACTGTTTGACAGGTGTTTTTGTCATTGTTTTGTTCATTCTTTGATGGTTTTGTTTTGAGGGTTCTTTACCCAGCAAAGATCAGCAGGTGTTTCCTGGCACAACTGTGACATTTTCCTGCTCTGCATTCTGAGCATTAGTTTCTGCCTTGTGCTGCAAGGGTGGTTACAGTGGTATCTTGATTGTGCTGGAGGAGGAAGGTTATGTAATGGGGAGAAAAAGATCCATGGAAGGCCTTTATGGTTATTGCTCAGGGATTTCTTGCTCCTTCCAGAAAAGTGCAGACATGTGAGTCATGGACATAGGCAGTCTTAGCAGACTGGGAAGAGATCTCCTGTTAAGTTTTCTAGGAGCAAACTTTATAGCCACTAACCTTTTAAAATTCATCCCTGTCTTCAAGATCCACTCAGTCAAAAAGGTGAAATTGAATGCTATATTTTTAGAACATATTTTTCTGCAAGAAGTAGAACAAGTGCCACATGCTTTTTAGCTACAAAAGTGCATCCTTTATACACTTATGTATTCCCTCCTTATCAATAAATCCAATTCTTTCCCCATTCTTCACTGAGCCTCTCAAATACAGTTTTTTCCATGTCTCTTGTCCACCTTTTGTTAGTGGTAGAAAGGGGAGGAGAAATGTAGCAGAACTAGCAGATGCCCTATTAGCATATGCCTTTTACCTCCAATCAGGCTAAAACCCCCCAACATTATAAAAATTATTAAATGAGACAAAATTAAAATAAAGCCTCAGGGATTTCAGTGAGATAAAACTCAGGTTATACAAAGTCAGCTAGTAGCACTATCTGAAATTCCAGAGATTAAGGAATAGCATGCGGGATAGAGTAATTACATTCCTTGCCAAATTCATTCCCTCTGCCCTGCAACATTTATGTGATTATAATGATAAATATTCCTTCAGTCTACCTCATCTAGAATGTTGCTCAACACAGACCACAAAACAAACAGAAGCGTATGATTTCAAGATAAGAGTAAGTATAACAGTGTAATGTAAAGTTTTGTAGCTTTCAGCATAGCAATCTAGGAAAATCAGTACTTATCCCTAAATTCTTTTGACTTTTATGCTGGTGTCTATGACAAAACCAAAATTTATTTGCTTAAAAAAAAAAAAAGCAAATAAAACCCCCCATACAAATTCATAAAGCCAGAGGAGTGGGGGAAAAAGAAAAAAAAAGGATGGAAGGTGTTAGGCCAAAAGGAAGACTTAAATGCAAAGGATGGTTTAGATCAATATATAGAAGGGTTTTGAATAACAGTAGTTGACGCACTTCCTCANTGTAGCTTCAATATTTTACATATTTGTTAGCTGCTGAAGTTATTGAAAATGCCAGGTTGCTAAACTGATGAAACCCATGACCTTGTCTCTTAGACCCAAATACATTCAAGTGCCGAATAAACACATTAATAATGGCTTCTTGGAAAGATTCAGAGAGAATAATTTTTTCCCTTCAGTTCAGTGAGCAGATCATTCAAAATTAAGATATAAACCATGACATCAAAACCCAAGGCTTTTTTATTTCTCTTTCACAATTCTACAGCTTTTGTGGTGATGACTAACAATGATTTTAATCACTCCCCGTAAGTAACCTTTTCCTATTTTAATATATTCTGTTAAATAATTTAAGCTTTCTGTATTTGGCATCCTTGAAAAATTGAACAATTAATTTCTATTTATTTTGTTTTTTTTTTTTTTTTTTTGTTAAGGAATGACATGACACAGCTGAATAGCTTTAAAGAAATTCTAGAGGAACACACCAAAATGTAAGCCATAGTGTTTCAGTGCTTCCTGGGTAGAACCATTCACAGGTTGGGTATTTCCATTCACTGGAAAGTATTCAATTAACTTAGTTCTGTGCTGGAACATCAAAGACTCAGAATTTCCCCTGGAAAGGAAATGACTTTTTTTTCATNGGAAGAGATCTCCTGTTAAGTTTTCTAGGAGCAAACTTTATAGCCACTAACCTTTTAAAATTCATCCCTGTCTTCAAGATCCACTCAGTCAAAAAGGTGAAATTGAATGCTATATTTTTAGAACATATTTTTCTGCAAGAAGTAGAACAAGTGCCACATGCTTTTTAGCTACAAAAGTGCATCCTTTATACACTTATGTATTCCCTCCTTATCAATAAATCCAATTCTTTCCCCATTCTTCACTGAGCCTCTCAAATACAGTTTTTTCCATGTCTCTTGTCCACCTTTTGTTAGTGGTAGAAAGGGGAGGAGAAATGTAGCAGAACTAGCAGATGCCCTATTAGCATATGCCTTTTACCTCCAATCAGGCTAAAACCCCCCAACATTATAAAAATTATTAAATGAGACAAAATTAAAATAAAGCCTCAGGGATTTCAGTGAGATAAAACTCAGGTTATACAAAGTCAGCTAGTAGCACTATCTGAAATTCCAGAGATTAAGGAATAGCATGCGGGATAGAGTAATTACATTCCTTGCCAAATTCATTCCCTCTGCCCTGCAACATTTATGTGATTATAATGATAAATATTCCTTCAGTCTACCTCATCTAGAATGTTGCGCAACACAGACCACAAAACAAACAGAAGTGTATGATTTCAAGATAAGAGTAAGTATAACAGTGTAATGTAAAGTTTTGTAGCTTTCAGCATAGCAATCTAGGAAAATCAGTACTTATCCCTAAATTCTTTTGACTTTTATGCTGGTGTCTATGACAAAACCAAAATTTATTTGCTTAAAAAAAAAAAAAGCAAATAAAACCCCCCATACAAATTCATAAAGCCAGAGGAGTGGGGGAAAAAGAAAAAAAAAGGATGGAAGGTGTTAGGCCAAAAGGAAGACTTAAATGCAAAGGATGGTTTAGATCAATATATAGAAGGGTTTTGAATAACAGTAGTTGACGCACTTCCTCATGAATTCATTTCTTGAGCCTGTGTTTCAGCATGTAAAGCAAGTGTCTGAATGTACTTTCGCCTTTAACATGTTTTTTTTAAGGTAAGATGTTTTTTAGCTTGAAATTATCCAAATTTTGCTATCATTTGGTTTTTTTCTTCATCGCAGTTACTTGATCTGTAAATTTGTTGAACGAGTGAATAAATATGATTGAATGCCTTTCAGTGTGATGGCATGGCATTTTGTTCTTGGGTTGAGGAGATTAAACTGAGGCCAAAGAGATGGGTTTTTAATGAGAAACCATGTTTGAAGCAGAACCCAGAGAACAAAAGCCGAGTTGCTTTGCCCTCTTCCCTTTCAAGAGTGAACTCAGCCCACACACTCTGCAGATGGACTGCAATGGCCATGTTTTTTGGCTGGGGTAGTGGAACAGAGATTGAGCTGAGCATAAGGTTTGGACTCTGGCCCTCTCTGTACTCAAGGCCATTCTACTTTCTGATATTGACATGTTATTTTAATGCTATAGAGACTTAATAAACCATCAAACTGAAATTTGACTGAAATGGCTGCAGCCTTCCCCAATGTAGCTTCAATATTTTACATATTTGTTAGCTGCTGAAGTTATTGAAAATGCCAGGTTGCTAAACTGATGAAACCCATGACCTTGTCTCTTAGACCCAAATACATTCAAGTGCCGAATAAACACATTAATAATGGCTTCTTGGAAAGATTCAGAGAGAATAATTTTTTCCCTTCAGTTCAGTGAGCAGATCATTCAAAATTAAGATATAAACCATGACATCAAAACCCAAGGCTTTTTTATTTCTCTTTCACAATTCTACAGCTTTTGTGGTGATGACTAACAATGATTTTAATCACTCCCCGTAAGTAACCTTTTCCTATTTTAATATATTCTGTTAAATAATTTAAGCTTTCTGTATTTGGCATCCTTGAAAAATTGAACAATTAANAAAAAAACACCACCAAAAAAAAACTCCCCAGAATGAATTTTTTGTTTTGGAGGGTTTTCCACTAACTCAAGCAAGAACAGCGAGTAGGGGGGTGGAAATCCAGGTACGGTCAGGATGTTGCAGAAACCTCCCTCCCTCCTTCTCACCCAAGTGCCATGGTCTGGCAGCAGCTGAGATCTACAGGTCCAGGAACAGGCAAGTTGGGACTGGGAGGAGCAGTTTTGCTGGGTTATTGAAGGTTCATGGAGATAATCCCCAAACACTTCAGTTTCATTCAATGTTTCCAAAATATGTTTTAGGGGAGCAAGCCCCACAAGTTGCACTTCCAGCTGTAGAAATGCAGTTTCTAAATAATACCGAAAATCCAAATGCAAAACCAGATTAAAGTCTCTCTATTTGGATGAACTTCCTGTAAGCCCTGTTGAATCACGGTGATAGCAGGAGGCTTAGATCACTTGATGTAACTAAATCCACGCTGTTACCACAGCAAAGCAATGTGGGGTTTGGGTGGGTGGCACAGGGAAGAGAAACTTTCTTTCAGATCCGGAAACTGCCTCAGGTTTGTAACATTTAAGAGCCTGAAAGCTTGTTGATGACTTACGGGACTTTTTTGGGGTTGGTTTTTTCAGTCTGTTTTTCCAATATGCTGGTAAGGTTAATGAAATCCTTTCTCTTTGTTTGTAAACCTTGTGGTGTTTATAACTGAAGCACCACTTCTATGGCCATTCTCTGATTATTGCCAAGCAGTTTTCTGAAGGTAATAATTCAGTGGGGAAAGACAATTGCTGCTATCACCACAGAGCTGAAAACCAATCAGTGTATTCTAGTAATAGTCTCTGCTCCTTGTTTGGCTTTTGCTAAAATAATCCAATTATTTTGATGACTCTTGCACAAAGCAGCTACAAAAAGATACTTTCCAGTTAACCAGGGCTTCCAGTAATCACATTCTTAGCTTGTTATATCAGTTTTCCTCTATTTAATTTGGCTCAAACAGCTAAATAAAATAGCAGTTTATTTGATTAAGTGCATGATGAGATTAAAAGCTTAGTGAGAAAGTTGTTTTGTTAAGCTCGGGCACTGTCACTTTTTGGAATCTCAGGCAAAATTTGCAAAGCTAGATCAAATGTTAGGAGCAGCTTGAACCAGGAGTTAAGCTAATGCTTGAAAAGTAGAGCTGCCCCTACATCTTCAGTGCTGAAAGAAAAAAAGCCAAACCCAACTAAATCTGTGCTCTATGGTGGGAAAAAACTAGATTGTGCAATGGGCAGGCTGTCCTAGTGATCTGCTGAAATTGATATCAGCAATTTCTATCTTAAAGTTCTTTGCTCTGAAACACCAGAACTGAGCTATATTTAAGACACTTAACTATGTCATTGCCACTTCTTAACCTTCTTAGTTGTAGCAATAGAAATGAAATCCACTTTTGTTTTGCCTGTTGGAGCCTTTCTCCCTCCTGTACTTCAAACCCTTTTAGCCTCACTAGTTTCCTTTCTTTGCACAAAATGTCAGTGTGGAAACTTCTAAAATGCCAGGAAGGTACTCTTAAAAGGTGTGAAACTGGTTGGTCCTTCAAATGTCAAAATCAGCTACAGGGAAATCTATTCAGGGTATGGCTATTTAATGTCATACCCTGTTGTGTTCTAGAATGTTCAGCTGTAGACGACCTTGCCTATACTGGCAGGTACTAAGGCTGAGCCATCAGTTGACATTTTTCCACAGCTGACTTTCATAGTGCTTTTCTTGCATACAACAGTTTGTGACTTGTTTTCCTAGGATGTATAAAAGGTAGAAATGCTAGCAACATACCAGGCAGAGAGAGAATGCCATCTGCCTTTCTGTATGTGGAATTTCAAGGACTGTGTTTGAGCTTGGTTTGCAGTAAAAATCCTGTTTCTAAATCCTTGGGAATACTCGGCCATTTTATTAGGTGTGTAACAGTATTTCTTTTGTTTATGGGCTATATGAAAAATTATATTAATCATACATTTATTAAAGCTTAGGTAGGGCTGGAAGACTTGTCAAGACATCCCTAGCCATGTTTCCTTCTGCTGAGTGGTGCCAAGACAGAGTGCTCTTGGTGATTTGTCAAACTTGCAAAAAAACTCTACTAAAGAGTCTCCCAAACATTTTGTCTGACTGCTCTTTTCTCCTTAATTCAAAAACTTCCCCACCAACTGGCCTGCTGATTTTTACTGCAAATTAAAATTGCCTTTTCATCTGTCCTCCTCTCACCAGAATCTTGTTTGCACTCTGATCTGCTGCCGAGTTGTCTCTGCTCTTTTCTGCTTTGAGGAAAAAAACCCCAAGAAGCCTGAAGTCTAATCCCTTGAGTTTTCTAAATCATTTATTGTTCCATTGGTCTTCTCTAGAATGTTGCCCTTGAAGCCAGACTGCATCATCCCCAAACCACCAGAACAATTACGTTTTTTGGATCTCGGTCCTCTCTTCCCCATCTTCATCCAGAAATCACAGCTGCTACTTGCTGTGGCAACAGCTTGCTATGGAGCTGTATCTCAGTTTGTGGCTTTCAATGATTTCTGGTCTTTTAAGTAACACTGCTGCCCTGTCAGCCTCTCTTCACTGCAAAATCCCTTTCTACTCAGGGGAGATTCTCAGGGGAATGCTTTTGACAATTGTATTGGACTGCATTCTTGTCGCTTGTGTTGCTGTGCTATTTGGAAAACTGCTGCAATTTTTTATACTCTTAATTGTGTCTCTGAACATCCTTCTAACGATTCCTGCTTGGGTATAATTCAGAGGGTCATCTTCCAGATGATCAAATGGTTTCAAATGCTGAATAAAGCTGCTACCCTGAGAGATTCCTGCAAAGCAGCAGCATTTGCTGTCCTGCTGGGTAGTAAAGGAGGTTTTTGTGGTGGTGGTGGTTTTTTTGGTGTTNCTATCTCTGTGCTTAACTTGTATTTCCTCAAGCTGATTAGGAGGATGTTGCCTCACAGGCCTATCAAAAAGGGAAACTAGACTAGTTTGGCACAAGCTGTTCCTGATGGTGGTAAAAACACAAAGAGGGGATTTTAAAAAAATTGTTCCAGAGTTACTTTAGAGATAAAAGTTGCACACATGGACCAGTAATTTCTTGAATGCTTCCTTTCTGCAGACAATATATTTGTCCTTCAGATTTTAGACTTTTGTTTTCTACAGACCTCAAAGAAAACTGCCTGCATTCCAGGTCATATCAGTGTTTAGATTATTATGTGCTGCAAGATTAATAAGGCCCTGCCCCACCTGAAGACATCCACTTTATCTGATTGTTCTCCAGCCTGTTTGTCTAAATGTATTTGCTTGTTAATTTGCTCTGGTTAGAGAGAATCTTTTTTGAAAAGACTGAAACAAAACAAAACTTGACTGCACCAAGCTTCACAGCAGCACATTCTGACCTTTCCCATCTGGTCTTGAGCCTGCAGATCACCTTCCTTTAGCCTGTAGTGTAGTCAGACCCTCTTCCAGGGTGTTTTGACCCCAGTCAATCAGGACTTGGTTGAGCCTATTGCTTTCCAGCCCTCAGCTGTGTTGGAAGCTGCGTGTGGTTCAGGGCCCCATTCGCAGTGGGGTGGGGGCTGGAGGGCACACACTTGGGGCAAATGAAAGTCATCAGTACTCACCCAGATAGTGGCCACATATTACAGCACAGACAAAACAGCCTCTTATTGTTAACTGCCTGCCAAGCCAGACTCTTCCTTTGGCCTCATTTCTCTACCTAATACAGTACAAGTGCCTGGTAGGACTGCAGGGAGGCAGAGCACTGCTGGGGCTCCTCACCTCTTTCCAACATGCAGTTTTCCCCTGCCCAGAGTGCTCTCAAGGTGGCTCAGTCACTCCTAAATAGTTCACTGCCAGAGGATTCAGGATGCTGTTGTGCTCATACAAGTGCCAAAGCTGTAAATCAATGCCTCTTGATGTGCATGAGTTTTGTAGTGTTCATTTTATTCACACAACTTCCAGAGCTGTGAACAGACAGAGCAGCTGGGTAAGTCCATGAGGATTTGTGGATGTCAGTAACACTGGCTTTTGTGGATGTCTCTCCTTGGGTGACAAGAGGTGTAGTTTGCAGAGCCTGGAGCTGATTCACCTGCTTTACAGAGTTCCTTCCTCTCGAGGAAGCTGATTCACCCTGCTGAGGTGGGGAAGGAACTGAGAGCCTTGTCACTAGTGCAGAGCAGATCTTCTCCAAGCTCCTTCCCTTCCTGCACATTCACAGAGACAGCCCAGGAAGGGCTATGATGCCAGCATGTCCAGAGCACACACAGTTGTAGCATTACCAGCCCATTCAGCTGACCAGCAGCCAAGGAACTAGCTCCTATCTCGCTCTGCCCAGCCTGGGGCTCAGCCCTGGTTCTGGAGCACAGGGTGGTGAAGGGACAAAGAGACCCCCTTTTTCCTGTTTTTCTACAAAACTCATGCTGCACATGGTGTTGAAAGCAAAGAGAAGCTGCAATTGGTGACATAGATGTTGACAGAAGCTCAGCCTAGTTCTCCTTTAAAGTTTCTTGAAAAGAGTAAACATGACTGTGGAGGAGATTCTTGGAAAATCGAAACAACTTTCAAGAAGTAAAAAGGAAAGACATGGAAAGAAACAATCCAAGATGTCTACATATATTAATTAATTTATTTATATTCTCTGCTTTTCAGTGTCGCACAACTTCGACATCACATTAATTCAAAATTAGTATTATCTTTATGATCTATGACTTAGCAACTTTTACACACTCAAAAGTACCACTAACTACATATGCTCTACCTTCCTCTGTTCTTTAAAATTAATGCTGAAAACACAAGACACATGCACATGTGAGGTTTTAGAGTACAGTTCTTTGGTCAAGTACAACTTCCACAGGTAAGGAATGTGCTCTGATAGTATTTTATCCTCAGCAGTAGCAATACACAGAAAGGTGATTCCTATGATGTTTTGCAGGAGTAATGACTCTATATCTTAGCTTAACATGGCAAAACTAACATGATTTGACAGACTCAAGATCAAAAATACATTGGATTTACACTTGTGTTAATAAACATCAAATGAAGTAAAACAGCAAGTGGCTTCTTTGCAGAGGGGACCTTTGTTCCAGTCTGACAGGGCCGGATTGGCAGGGAGGAGGGAGACAAGGCAGACTGGTAGAATCACAGTAACACTGCAGGCACTTCTGCTACTGAACTCCACATATTAAGTTCAGTGTTACTTAGCAGGCTGGTGACTCTACAGATTGATCCAGAGTAGCAGAATTCCAAGTCTACTACAGGCATTGGATATTCACCAGCTGCACACAGAAAGCCTCTGCGTCCAACACTGGCACCCCATTCAGCAAGAGTAAATACCTCTCCTTCCCAGCTTCTGCCATGAAAAATTTCAAACACTTGTAACATAAAATTATATCCTTTAATGTTTTAAAGACATTATCTATATTCTACATAATTCTAATATTTCCTTTAGAGTTAGGAAGTCCTAACATATAGGATGAAATTATTAATGCTATATGTTTAAAGTGTACTAAGCAGTGCAATGCCATAAACAGCCTTTGGCTGCATTTCTATGGCATGGGATAGAGGGAGGTGGCTGGACCATCTCAACAACATGGCTCTGTGACAATGTCAGCCACCTCAGTCCTTCTGTACAAAGATAATTCCTTTAAAAATTGCCTTAAGAAAGAACAGTTTTATTAAAATTAGACTTCGATTTGAAGTATACGTAAATAAAAAACATTGGCTGACACAGTCAGCATGGCTCAGTCTGGAACATGAAGTGCTGTGTGACTCTTGCTCCAGAGCAATGGCCTCTCACCTTCACATACCCATAAGCAGCACAATGACTCAAATAACACTGCAAGCAACACGCTACTCTTCTTGGGTTGGTATCTATTAATTTTGCCTTCTGTGGGTACTCTGAAGGCATGAGTTGACAAACATTACTCCAGAATTAATACTTCTGATTCATATAAAATAGACAGATACAATACAGTCACATTTAATTGACTTTCAGTCCCGGTGCAATTTAAGTTAAACTATTCTCCTTAATATATTTTTAAACTGTAAACTACACTAGAAAGACACAATAATTTCATTAATTTAATTACTTTTTATCTGAAGTTGCCTGTGAACTTGTATGTAACAAAATCAATTACATTTCTCTGGCAAATTACCATTAACTGAAGATAGGGCACAGACTTTAAGTACCTGAGGACTAAGTCCACTGTCCCCAGGGCAGACAAGTGAGCTACTAGGTGAAAAGAGGTAATCTCCAATTACCAACAGGCTGCTAAAATGTGCCTAAGAATATATCTGTTCCTACAAATTAACACTGTGGGCTTTGGTCAATAATGGTACAATTTACCTGGCAAGTCTCTGCAATTCTTTCTTCTCAAAGAATTGAATTGGGACCAGCATTTCAAATGGACAAGTAGTCAAACTGCAACAAGCTCCTGCTTGAAAATAATTTTCTAAGAATCCAGTTCTTTAAGTGATTTAAGGCTGTTTAACATAGAAGAAAAATGTACTACTTGATTCTGAAGCAGCAGGAGCCAGTTGCTCCTTAGTACACGCAAAAAGGTGGCAGAGTTTTCCAGTCTTTTGCTCTTATGGAAGTAGCAGCTTCTCATAGTTGCTGAACTCCTTCATGTACTCAGAAGACACCTAAAAAGGATGTGGCAAACTGCATGCTGCCATAATTAGCACTTCTTAAAGACAGTTTTTCTCTTGCAAAGCTAGAAGCAAGTTCCAATAAAAAAATTTCTTTTAAAAAATATTTCGTTACTCTTATTAACAAATAAACTATGTTAAAAACGTTTGGATGCTATACTCACTACCTAACACTCTATGTACAAAAGCAGACATATAAAAACATAGCACCTGACCTTGCTCAGGTGAAAAGAACTGAAAGTGGTTTCCTGGATCGTGGTACTAAAGGCATCATGGTTTTAATCCCTTTCACAATAAGCTTCAAGTCTAAAGAGCAGTTAGGCTGCCTCTGGTAGCTTTCACTAAAAAAGGTTACAGAACATAAAAATTCTAATCCTCAAAATATTCTAGTTTCCAGCCTAAATTTTTATCACAGCCAGTTAATTGTTTTGCAAACACTGCCTTAAATTATAGGAAAGTTTGCCTCTCTTCTCAGTTCTCACCCAGATAGATACATTTCCTGTGTATGTTTGTGCACAGCTGACAATCACTTTTATTCCTCAGTATCCTGCTAAATGATCAGTTCACTGTACTGCCTATTCATCCTTATTCAAATTACAGCAATTTTATTTCCCTCCTTTTGAACAATACACATTTGAAAAGTTATTAAATTACACTGGATCCAGCACACCTGGTTCCACTGTATTGTAGATTTTGCTCAGAAAGACTTCCACCTTATCATCACCCAAGTGACAGATGTCCAAGATGCAGATAACATGTTTCCCATCAAGCTCCTTCGCTGCTTTTACAATTTCATCTAGAAGTTATGAAAAGATGGTTTAAAAGGTGTTTGCTGTATGTTCTGTATACAATAAAAACGTGTACAGAATCGATACTGTTTTATATACAGTAATGTGTATATGTTCAACCTTCTTTCAGTGAAAAATTTTGTTAGTAAATTCCATCACTAGAAATGACAGCATCAGAATTAGATATTAGTTTGTGGTTTGGATATTAAAATACTGTCTTCTGAGGATGAGAACAGCTCCAGCAAAAACTGCCTTGATGGTTCAGTATTACAGCAATTTACTAAAGGTGGTGAAATAGAATTCACATCTTTTTCACTGAAGAGGTGAACAATGCATGACCTACACCAGAGATTTCTACAGAGGATTAACTCTTGCACTGAAAGATAAAACAAGAAATGATAAATGAGTAATGTCAGTGA
>VYZQ01032214.1:3746-18796 GCA_013400655.1 Mystacornis crossleyi | reverse complement strand
CGTCAAGTCTTTGCTTCATTTTTAACAAGCATAACTCATAAACTTTTTCTGATGGGAAAGTAGTTTTTCTTCAGCTAGTAACTCTTATTTCAGTTTCAGACAGAGAGAAAAAAAACCCTGGGAAAACAAAGAACTCCAAATGCTGCCATTCATTTTGCCACCATTTCTTCATCCAAATTTTAGGAATGATTTCTACCATGTAAGGTCTGGCTTGCAAACTATAATTCAGGTGAAAGGAACAGATCTTCCTCAGCAATGGCTGGTAACTGGTAAAGTGCTGTATGGGTTTCTAATGCCATTATCCTCAGAGGTAAAGGGAAACTGGCTGTTCTGCGTTGCAGTCTCCTAATGTGTGTCTTCTGTCTTTACTTGACAACTTCAATGTCCCTAGCTCCCATTGCAGGGTGATTTTTAGGGTAAGTACCTGCCTTAATCCATGTTGCAGGGTGTTCCTTTGTGCTTGAGAGTCACGAGTTAACCTGCGTGTACAGAGATAGAGGCTTGAGTGACAATCCCCTCATAGGTTGTAGCCCAGAAAACAGTGCAAGGTAAGACCAAAGGACATGCTATTTCTACCAGGGAGGAAAAAACCAAAACTGTTCTGTGAGATTGGCATAAGAATGGCCCACAAAGCCATCTGCCTCAGGAAAAAGGTTTTTGTGTTAACATTTTTAGGTAAGTACATAAGAGTTTATGATGCCATTTTGGCTCAAAAGTCAACTGAGGAAGCTTTTTTAGTTTAAGGAATTATCTTGTATTTTTTAAGATTTTGGGATGAATGCTCTAGGGATGTTTTGGTTATTGATGAAAGGTAAAATAATTGCTAAAGCAAACGGAGAGAATGATGCCTCTTGTGTTCTCCACCAGAGAAACACAGCAGGATGCAAAAGGTCCTGTTCCTTTCCTGGCATTTCCAGTATGTTTTTGCTTCCAAGAGCCTTGGAAGAGCCTGAACTCCTCTCTCAGCTAGTCAGAGCTCTTTCAGGCTGACATAAACTCTGGATGTATTTTACTTGTTAAAATATGCAGGGCAGGGTCCAACACTAAACAAATTTCTCCATCTTTTTGTTACCTTTTTTCAAGCATTTTTCCTGTGTATCATATTTAAAACTTGCAGCTAATTTGTCCAAGGAAGGGGAGTGCTTTAGGAGGCATTGCCTCTGCTTGGATTCATCCCATGCAAAGCAGAAGGTGTGCAGGTGCTCTCCTGCTTTGTTTTACAAACGTCCTGGATCAGTTGGAGGGATCTGTGGGGCTGGGAAGCCCAACCCCTTGTTCCACACAGGTCATAGTGAAAATTAGAGCAGATGGCTGAAGGTTTGTTGGTCTGCCTATGCAGACATAAAATGAACATCTCCATGGATGGAGATTCTGTATCTCCTCTAGGAAAACTGTCCCAGTCTGTAAATAGTCTTGCTATGATTTTATTTTCTTTCCTTTTCACCCAGTTGGGTTTCCTCTTCTGCAACTTGTGACCTTTGCTTCTTGTTCTTTTGCTCAGATGAATCCCTCCTCTAACCTTGCCTTAGGTGGTATAAAACAGCACTTAAATTATCCCAAAACTCTCCTTCTCCAGGGTAAACCAATTTAGTACCCTCAGATTCTCCTCTCCTGTCTCCAGTCCACTGGACTTCCCAGTGCAGCTGAACTGTGACAATATCTATAATATCTATCTATAAAATTAGTAATGTTGCCATTAAGATGACTGGCCTGTGGGATACTTGTAGCTCTGAATAAATATACAAACATGTTTTTTCTCTTTCATAAAAATTACTCAAAAGCATTTGTGTAATAAGGATGCTAAAATAATCTTGATTATACTTGTTTATATCAATTCTCATCAGACATGATAAATATTAATGTACGAATGATTGTTAAGTAAATTGAGATGATCACAAAACAACACTTTAAAACAACATTATCATCCAGTGGATCACCCTGTCTACGAAGGATGGCAATAAAATATATCAGTTGGCCTCATAATTTGCTTCATTTGTCTGTATTCCTTATGAAACTTGGAAACTGATATGAAATGTGGAATTAAGGCTTTGATTTATTAGGGTAGAATGGGTTCAACAAGTGCTATAAAGACCACTTGATTCTGGTAGTTAAATTTTGTTTGTGTGAGACTCTCCAGGACAGCATGTAGCACTCTGCTAACAATGTGTGTTTTTTGATTTAACAAGACACTCAGGCAAAATTGAGATGGAGGAAACTGACAATTAGAACGAGTTTAATGTTAAAAAAAACCCCAACAAACCCAAAAGGAGGTTATACAGAATTACAGCAGTGAGAGCTGCCTGAGTAATGTCAGCTGATCTTGCAGGATTTTTCTAAGGAAAGAAAGGGAGCTTGGGAATTTAAGAGAGGCAGTGAGTAATGTAGATGGCTCTGCTAGTTCCATGAACTGACCCTTAGTGACACAGATACTGAAGCTGAGGTAAGGAATATGGGTGTGAACTGCAGTGAAGTTTCTTTCCTGTTTTTTTTTTTTTTGTGTGTGTGTGTGTTTTTTTTTTTTTTTGGTGTGTGTGGGGTTTTTTTTGGTGTTTTTTTTTTTTTTTGTTTTGTTTTTTTTTTAATTTCCTTCCTTGCATGTGGATTGTATGCAGTTAAGTTAAACCCTGTGTCCTGCTTGTTTAACTGTGGTCTGTAAGGTGCTTCACCTGATCTCTTGAGAGGCTGAGTCTAAACCTGTGGCTATTGCAGAGAGTCCCAGGGCTTTGTGCCCACCCGGTGCAGAGAGGCCCGAGGCAGCTGCAGCCTCGAGTGCCCGCTGAGATGGCTGTGCTGCCCACGAGGGGACATCCAAACACGGATCTGGAGCTGGGTGTGCACCAAAGGTGCCTGAGATTCGACAGTGCTTTGGCAGGGCCTTTAAGCTGGTGTGTGCTGCAGTGGATGCACAGCTGGCACCAGTGCCTGCATCGTGGCATCTTTTTTGCTTGTACAAATTCCTGCACAAACACAACTGAAGAGAAGCTTTATTATGTCTTTCATGTGCTTTTTTCTGCTGTTCTTTTTATTTCTTTGCAATCACTGATAGGTTTTCTGGGCCTTGCCCAGATGATTAACTGCAGTTTAACTCAAGGCTTCATAAAATGTGGCTTTCAAATGAATTAGTGATAGATGAGTTACATTGGAGTGGTGTATGCAGAGTTAGGAATTGCCGAGCTCCTGCTCCGAGGGGGTCCCGATACGGCTAGCTCTGGACCCCAGGGGAGCAGGGACGGCCAGACTCAAAAGATGAGACTTCAGGCTCTTTCTCTCCGAGAGTTCGGGTGATGTTTATTGAACCCTCGCCAGCCAGAGGAGAAAGAGGCCAGGGCGTTTCCCTGGGGTCTCTTTTCAAGCCTGGGGGCGGGGACAGGTAAGGGGAGAGGGGCGGCCTTCTGTTACCTGGGAAGGCAAGGGGAGGGGGAAGGGCCAGGTCCCGGGGAGGGGGATGTTACAGGAAATGCCACGTTTTCAGGGATGGCTCGTTCCGGGTTATACAGGAATACTGCTTAATACACCACAACAAGGAATGACAACTCTTGTTACTACTTAGGATCATATTAAAAAAAGAGCTGGAAATTTCGAATTTAGAGAGATTTCATTTCAGAGATTGTGTTTTTTGTCCTGGCTGTGTGAAGAATGTTTCTTATTCCATCATCTTGTATCAGTCAGGCTACTTCCCCTTTAAGTC
Source organism: Mystacornis crossleyi (assembly GCA_013400655.1). Taxonomy (NCBI): domain Eukaryota; kingdom Metazoa; phylum Chordata; class Aves; order Passeriformes; family Timaliidae; genus Mystacornis; species Mystacornis crossleyi. Next base: position 15,108 of record VYZQ01032214.1, on the reverse strand, counting down.
AGTAGCCAAACTGCTGATTGATAATGAGGGAGGACAAGTGCTATTGTGTGAAACGAGGCAAACAAGTTCTGCTGCCATGAGGGCCCTGGGGATCCTCCAAGAGCAGCCAGAGCTGCCCAGGGGTGTTGTGCTTCTGAGCTTCCCTGTGTGCGACACCAGGAGCCTGGACTTGGCAAGTCATCCTGTAGGTAGTGTGGAGAACACTTTTAAAATTAATGATTCTAATGAATGTTGAGTATTACCTGATTTCACCTTTTTTATTTTCCTGTGTGGTTCTCTTCCTTAATCCCTGCCCTGACTGGTGATAGCGTCTCTGTATAGCAATGAGTAGCATGGACTTCTTGGAAAAGTTAATAACTGCCTGTGTGTGCTGGGAGCTGAATAGGATATGAAACCCTTCTAATTTTGAAAGCAAAAAATAATCATTGTGGCAGATGAAGAAATGGCGCAACTCTTTATGCATGAAGGAAAACCAGAAGGATTTGAATTTCCCCATGTCAGAAGTTTGATGACAATAATTGTATTAAAAAAATTCTTCAGTGGGCATATTCAGGCTTGTTGGGCTTTGTTCTAGTCTTTTTTAAAACATACTAATTGTGGTAAAGTTCGTATCAGGTTAAAGTGTTACTGAAAGTTTTTGTGTATATTTGTGGATTTATGATCATGAGGAACACCCTGTTCATGGTTAAAAGAAGGACTCTCTATGGTCTGATACTGGATTAACTTGGTCAAAATTTTGTGGAAAAATGATTCAAGTGAGAATTCAAAATTATTTCTTAGTGAATTCAAAGCACTTGATGTTTTTTTCTACCTTAGACTGTAAAAGCAGGACCAGTTATGCTGTTAGCTGGACTTTGAAAATGCAAATAATTACGTAATTAAGAATGTGCTTCAGTTCTATTTCACTACCCATAAAATCCCACAATCTTAAAAACAAAATGTTTTAAAATATTTTACGAAATATAATTCATGTAACCGAATTTTATATCTTACCGAGTTGTGTAATTAAATAGTACATGACTATTTCTTACAATTAAAGATTGCAAGGATCTTCCTACATAGAATATGATATATTTAACAACTTTTTATGCTAAATAGTTGATATAGTTAATGTTGTAGTCACTTAATTCAATTTTAATTAGCCAAACACTAGTTTGAAAATGTGAGCTTTTCATTAACTGACATTGCTCATATTTTTGCTGCTTGTTTCCCCATAGTTCTTTCAAATTATGTATGTATAATGTGTTAACGTTCGTGAAACACATTTATCGTTGAAGGCCATGCCAAAATTAGTGCAGAGTGAAGAGAAATATACTTGTGTGTTTTTTGACAAGTGTAGCTTGAGCCTGAGATGATTTAAAAAAAAGAAAAAAACAAAAAACCTCAACCAATTTCTAAGTATTAACCAAGTACCTCTCCTGCAGAAAACTCTTCTGTTCTGGTTTTATCTTGGGCCATTTGACAATCACAGATGTCAAGGCTGAGATTCTGTCACTGAGTAGCCTTGAAATACATAGAAACAAGGAAAACTCTGTGGAAAGGGATTTACACCTTGAGCATGGATTCAGGAGAGGTATTTCATGAGGGACGGTTTCTAAAGGACTTCTATAATTTATTGTTTGATTCTGAATTATAAAACTGGGAAAAGGTGATATTAATTTGACTTTGTTATAATACTTGCTTTGCACTGTTAATCCTACTATCTATATAGCTGGGGAAAAGATACCAGCTGGTTATAGGCTAGAAATTACCATATTAATGTTTTATTTGTGTGGGAATATAGTTGTGTTAATTAATGTTTTGATGCGGTTACCAGCACTTAGTGGTCTCTGAACATCCCCTGCTGACTTAGGGAAATTGGAAATATTCAGGTATAAGTGTGGTGGGGCCAGTTATACCATCTCTGCCCAAGTACTCAGGGGAGAATCCCAATTTATGAAGGGTGGTGGTGGTGTGGACTTGTGCCATCAGGGAGAAACCTTCCAGTGAAAGGTAGCTGGGGAAAAGGAAATGTGGGAGGTGTTAAGCAGAAAGAGGGGATTTCAGCTGACGTGCAGCTTGGCTCCAGCCAGGGCTGGCTGTCTCTCAGCACTGATGAGAATTACCTCACTGGATGAGAGCTCTAGGTGCCTGTCTTGCTGCAGAAGTGTATTTACAACTCACCGTCTAAAAGATACTTCTTTTTCTTCAGTCACGATGGGTTCAAATTTTTCTTTCTTAAAACTGCTCGGGCTCTTGTTTTATTTTTTTCTGCCAAGATTGGAGTAGGTAGAGAAGCCCCCAAAATACAATGAAGGGATATGTATGAGGAAAATGGAATGTTAATCTTGAAGCTGCAAATTATACCCTTTGCTTTACTTTATTCTAGCTCCGTCCTTCCTTCCTTCCTTCCTTCCTTCCTTCCTCTCAACTACCATTATTGTCAAAAAAAGTCTTTTAATATAAATATTTTAATCTAATTGCCAGACACTGTGTTTTTGCCATTGATCTGTCTCCTGTTCTCAGTCTGCCGATCTGAAAGAGTTAAATGTACCGGCACTCTGTAACCTAGATAAAAAATATGCATTTTAATTTCTAATAAAAGAAAAATCAAGCAGGTATGAATAGCAATAAAATTACTCAAAATGTTTAAATTGAAGGGAAACAATTGAAAATGGATTTAGAAATATAATGTTTAGTTAAGCAAGCTATAATGTTCTGTTATTTTAATCAGTATTGTGAAGCAATTTAAACTATGCTGGAAGAGAATTCTTATGTTTTAACATATAATTCTCTCCCTCCCCCAAACAGTCACCAAAAATTCCTTAATGTTTCAGTCATATTATGTAGTCCTTGGCAATAGCAGCCTCTTCGTGCAAAGGTTTTCAGTTTTTTGATCTGTTTCCCGGCTGGCTCTAGTACAGCCAGCCCTGGACAGAGCAGCCAAATGGACCCCCAGGCTGTCACATGAACAAACAAGATGCTTTACGTAAGACCTTGAACAGCAAATAAACAAAAAATTCACCAGAATTCGCATCTAGAGAGAGATGCAGAGTGGTGGCTGTACAGGAGGAGTCTTGATTCAGCATTTCCTCCGCCCCTGCCTGCCTTGCCGGGGTAATTGTGGTGCAGTGCTGTGCAGGGAATAAAAGCTGAGACCTCAGCTCTGCTGGGCTCTGCTGCTGTGCAGACACCTGGAGAAAGATCATGACTTGAGAGAGGAAGAAGAGGATTGGCAATTTCTCAAGTCCTCTCCAGCCCTGGTTCTCTGATGGCCCTGACAGTTCAGTGCTTGAAGTCTCTTCTGCATAACCAAAACCTTGGGATGTTTAAGCAAGTGTGAATTGGTTCAGAGGAACCCCTTTGCCTTAGATGCTTATCTGGAAAATGTGTAGGCATATTTCTGGCCATAATTCTGATTTTTTGGTGATGTTTCTTGATTCTTTCACCTGCGATGAGTGAAGTGGGACTTGCCAGTTGTCTATGCAGCTTCTTCATGGGAGACATTAACCAAATCTGTCTCCTTGTCCTCCACCTCCTTCCACATCGGCTGGTAGGCCTGACACTGCTGGCTGTACTCTCTGAGGAAGTGCAAAGCTTCTGATTTTTAGCACAAATGTTTGCACTCTTCCCGTAACAGCAGAAAAGAAGTATTTGCTCATGTGGATTTAAAGGTTTTTCTTTTCATTCTCTTTCAGAGAGCCTCTGGTCTTGGAGGAGCCAGCGATGTCTGTGCTAAGCCACTCTGGGGACACTGCTCTGGGGTGGACACTGGGTCTGTGTTGCCCACGGGCCCTTCTGGAGGAGCCGCTGTGTGTGCCAGGTTGTGTCCAGCAGCTGCTGTGCGTGGTGAGGGCCAGGATGCCGTGCTGGCCCGGAGGCACCGCTGTGTGCAACGCTCTCCCCTCCCTCCTCCCTCCATATGGGACTCTGGGCAAAGAAGTCTCCCGTGCTGACCCCAGCTTTACCCCACAATTGTTTCTGTCTGTTCATTTAAATTCCAAAAGAAGTGCAGAGAAAAGAGAAGATGCTGCCCAGCGTCTGTGGAGCACCAGCCTAGCAGCCCTTGGCTTTGCTTGGATTCTGTGGTACTGCTCCAAAAGGATTCCTCAGGAGAGAAGCCACATTGGTGATAAATCTCTCTGCCTGAGGTTGCTGAAGAAGGAGAGAGGGGGAGAAAGGAAGCACTTTGCCCTGCCTTTTATTTTCAGGGTGGCTGCGCTTGTGGGATGAGAGTTGTGGGTTGCACAGGGACGGTTCTCCCCTTAATCATCCAATTCTCCTAACAGGGAGCTTCACACTGTGGACACTTCCAGGCACATCGGCGCAAATGGCACGCACGGGGACACCTTGGTGTTCTGCGTGCAGTCCCTGCCACTTTTAAACAAGCTTTTTAGTATTTAGAATGTGTTTATGAAAGAAAATTGGGGCTTTAGAATAGGTACTAAATCTCTGCAATGTGCTGAATTCCCATTCTGTGAGACTCCAGTGCAAGCTCTGAACTGAGGGGAGGCGGGTGAACTTAAATTAACCCAGGAGAGGAGGGTGAATGCCGCTTTCAAGCAGCAGATGCTGCAGCACCAAATAAGCATATTGCACAATAAATAGCAGTCATGGCTTTAATTAGGAATTCAATTGAAGTTGGAAACCACTTGCCTACAGTAAAATTGTCCTATTTAACATTTCTATCAACATATTTTTTTATCATTGGCATTGTTGCTTTTAATTTAACTTTCAATTTTAACTTTCAGTATAATAGATAAAATCTTTTTAAAACACTGCATTAATAGTTCTTTCCCATGCATCTATCTTGATCTTGTATTTAAATCACAGACACTGAACAAATCTGAAAGCTCAGGGCAAAAAAATAGGCACATCTTTCAACTAGCTGTCCAAAATCTGGAATACCTGTGCTTTTGGATCACTAGATCTATTTGGAGCTCCAGGAATGTGTGCTTAGCACACATACTCATACAAAATGTTTTCTTTGAAAGCTCTGGTCTGGTGGATTGGGAAGCAGTTGAAAGGTGACAACCTGTCAATATGTGACTCAGAATTAGAAGAATAGGGGCTTCACTTCCAAACAGTAAACACAGGCTAACTTTAGGTATTGAGCTTCCTAAAATGTAAGAGTTCAAGGAGGAAAAACTCTGCTTGCTTTGTTACACCAGTATGCTTGTAGTTTATCTACCTCAACTGTAATTGCTAGTTAACTTGGAGGATTAGCTATTTATTGTGCTGGAAGACTGGAGAAGACTTTCTGCATTTTCAGTTGGGGATCTGTGATTCCTGGTGCCCACAGAGGCACTTAGAGATGATGACATTGTGTGTGAGATGGGGCAGATGATCTGCTAGTGGGAATCCTCTGGATCTGTCCATGGAAATGTTGAACTGGGAGGGACTAAGCAATGTCCCCTCCATGCACCTCCTCACCCACAAAACCCAATGTACTTGCTGACAAATAAACACGCATCAATTTTGTTAATATACCTCTTAAATAATACCTCTTAAATAGTAAAGCCTTTACTCTCAGAAAAGTGCCACAGTTTTGAAATGTGGAAATATTACAGGGAAGAACTTCGTGAAGCACTTCTAGGTAAAAAAGGCAAACAATCTTATGAAATAAGTAAATTCTCACAATACAGAAAACAGTAACTTCTGCTAGCCCCAAGTTCCATGTTATTTCACTTGGGGAATACTTTCCTGGTACAAAACCTGGGATTTGCAGTAATCCAGGGAATGTAAGCAGGAGACACCAGTCAAACTTCTGTGAGAATTTAATACCTACAATAATACCAGTGTTAAAGCCTTTATCCTCCCATCAGATGTGGGCAGTCTGTATTGTAAAAGAGGAAAGTGGAAAACCAAACCCACTAAACTCTGCAAAGGAGTTTTGCCCTACCCCAAATCTGTGGGGGATCAAGCAGAAACTCTGTGCAGAGTAGGGACTGGCTTGTAGCTGAACCTTGCTAGCTGTGTTGAAATTTCAGGCTAATAAAAGTATCCTAAGTTGTAGACATTCTTTTATTCCTACACTGGTTAGGAAATAACTTTCCAAAACCTGGGTCACACAAGCAGTGTTTGTGCTAAGCTGAAATTTATCCAACATGGAGCTGGATGTAAATTGTTCAAAACTGCCCTGGGAAAAATGATATATTAGTAAATACATTTTTTAAAAGTGTAGGATTGAAGAACATGCCTGATAATGTGAGTTCAGATATTGTTGCAAAAAATACTTGAAGATAAAAAGAAGTAACAAAAAGTTCTTTACACTTCTGGTCTGCTGGACTCTGAATTTTTTTTACTAACTTATGGGCAGTTAAGCTTCAGGAGGCAGCCTCTCTGTCCAAAGCTTGACCTACAGTGTTCCTCAAGCTTTCTAAAACTCTTAATACAGCTTGAATTCACTTGTCAGAAGTGGAGAAAGTGGTGGTTTTCCAAACCTGTGTAATTTCAAGCAATGACTCATAATCAATAAACTATTCCCAGAACTATAGTTAGGAAGAGAATAAAAACAAAGTGAAATCACACAGGAAGTAAGGAAATAAGTTTAAAAAGAACTTTAGCTGACAGGATATTGGCTACTGATACTGTATCCACTTATTTAGGTAAATAATATGTGAAATTTGATTTGGTTTAAGTAAGTATAAATGATTTTCCAGTGGAAGGAAGTTTTTGTTTTGTTTTGTTTTTTTTCCATCTGAAATTTACCTTTTGGGATGGTTACTTTTTCTGCTACTTCTTTTGAAAACACAAAATTCTGATTTCATATTTTGCCAAAAGAATGTTTTCCCAAAGAAACTGTTCTCTTTCTGTGTGGAAGCAATGTGGGAAAAAAAATACATTTGAAAACATTTATGGAGAAAGTAGTTGCTGGAGGGGCTTCTGAGTCTTGTTTAGTGAATTTTTGCAAGGTGCTTTGAGATTTAGATGCTGCAATATATTTGTTTTTTAGAGACTGAGGTTTTTTGCATAACTGGAATCGATTTCTCTACAAGGCATATGCACAGAATAAGAGGTGGCTATGGTGAGAGTATGAATGGGGAGAAACCTGACCAGAGTATGGGATAAATCATGCTAAAACGTACATGATACATGTAGTCTTGCAAATAAAACCAAATCAATTTTAATTTCCGAATGGCATCTGTCACACAGGTTAGAATCAGTGGATATCACCTTTCACGGTTCCTTCTCTGTGGGTGATCTTGGATTTTCTTTGTCATTTTAAAAATCTCAAGGAGAGTGCTTTAGATGTGATTTCTTTACACCCTCCATATTCCATTTTAAGTATGACCAGGATTAATATAACATATGCAAACTAAATCCAGGCTATTGCATTTACCAACACTGAATTTTTATGAAGATAGGGTAGCTCTTTGATAATCCTCCCTGGCTTTTATTTGCTTTCCTTTATAATATTTCAATGAAAAAAAAATATTTGTTACCATTTGTTATTTTCCAATTTATTTTTGTAAAGGTCTATTTGTGTTGCTTTTGGCCAAAGAGTTACTGTAACTTGCTCCAAATTGCTGTCCTCCTGGAGCAATCCATGGAAATGTGTTGCTATTGTGTTAGTACCAAACTATTTCATATCTAGAAGACTGAAATCACAGGGACAAATGCAATATTTTTCTTTGCTCGACTTCTGTCTAATGAGCTCTGCTGTTGGGCAATTGGAGATCTTCATTCTAGCCCTCTTTCTTGCTAGTTCCTGTGTGACTGAGTGCATGAATTCTTAATATTCCCATTTCCCCATCTGTAAAATGGGAATTTTTATACTTTCCAGCTCTATAAAATTTATAATGCAATTAATAGGATATTGACAGAGCAGTCTGAGACCTCAGGTGGTAGGCACTACATGTAAACATTTTGACAGTTTTATTATTTCTTCCAGCTTAAAAATAGAAAGGTTTAGGAATCCCATTTGGAAGAGGCTAAGAGAGTTTTTGTGGCTGTTGCCAATAAAAGTATTTGGACCATCTCTCTTCCTATTTCAAAAAAGTCGCCATGACATGCAGCTTTTTAAAATATAGTCCCCTTTCACATAATCTTTTCAGCAAGCTTTTTTTTAAAAATAGAAAAGTCATTATTTCTTGCAGAAAAAAAAAAGTGAAAGTAATTTTGTGGGGTTTGGATCTAATATTCCTGTAATATTGACCTATTAAAGTTCAGTACAATGCCTTACATTTGTTGGGAATAACAGTGGCTAACCTAAAGGATCAGAACTAAGAATAATGTTTCTCACTATTCTTTTCAGCTGACCTTTTGCTTAGCTGTGAGCTAAGGTCATTTTCACTCTTGGCTGGGCTTCCTTGACAGCTAAGATGGCTTCTTTATGAAGATACTGAGATAAACTGGGGCCGTGCATTCATTCACATTGCTAAAACCACTTCATCAAATACTGCTTCTATATAAAATACTCCCGATCTAATCAAGAAAACATCAAAATCCTGCAAAGTGCCCTTGTTAATCCTGTCACTTACCACCTAGACCATTTTTCAAGATGATTTAATTAGCAAAGTAAAAGAACATGCTATTCTTTCAGCATTATTCACACAAGTTAAAATGTACGCTTTGCTTTAAGATATAAATAACTTGCATAAACTAGTAGAAAATACATGCAAATGTAGCACTGACATTTAAAAGCAAAGATATATCCTACAGTCAGACGTGTTCTGATTTTCTGCCAATATCACCAGAGCCCCAAAGCCACAGTAAGAGGTCTACCTTTGCTAATTTTCAACCAGAGTTGGAGTGAAAAAAGAACTGCCAGTGGAAAGAGCCACACAGAGCAAAAACATAGTTAGGTCTTTATTTTTACCAGAACCAAAATGGCTTTCCAATACCAAGAACTCTAAATGTTCCAGAGAAAAGGAAAAAGCTAGAGGAGATAAATACTTGCCAAAAATAAGGAGAAGTGCAGGTGTTGTGTGCTCTATGCATATATGCTAACCCATAAAAATTGGCTTAGCAAAGGCAAACCAAAAATAGCAGCAAGAACCCATGATGCTACTCTAGATTAACCCTAGAAACAATTCCCCCTCTTCAATAAAGTGTAGACTTACTGGAGGTAATTGTCAGCATATTCTTTATTACTACTTCATAGTTATAATATCAGAGTGCTCCTAAGGTATAATTAAAGATTTACCTAGATTTATGAGACTTTATCATCACCAACAGGGTTAAAGAATGCCGGGGAGACCCATTGTGTGAGGGTTTTGCTCAGCAGTTTCCACAGCAGTGAGGGTATTGTGGAATTACTTCAGTGCTTTAGAAAAGCTTGACTGCTTGGCACTAATGTAAGGGGCATTATTAGAGAGGGGACGGTATCTGCATGTTAGGCCAACTGTGCACCTTTCAACTTCTGGAAAGGAGAAAAGTGCGAGATAAAAAAGGGAATGAGAAGCCAACAGAAGGGGATGGATGTACTTGGAAGAGTGGAAATTAAGTAGGAAGTAACAGTTATCATTTATAACGATGACAATAATGATATGCTGGAAAGTTGTCAGTGTCCACACAGCCCTCTCCATTTCCTTAATACTAATATCCTTGGTGATGGATCAGTGCTCTCCCACCCGAATTCTACACAGCCCACACTTTTAAATGTTAACTAAACAGTGCTGAATGTTGTAGGCTTCCAGATGTTACCATATTTATTACATAACTGTTCACTGAATGTATTTAGCAAGTGTAGATGATAGGATGAGCCTGGAAATCCTGGAAGGGATAGAAACAATCTGTGGGGGTATTTTAAGACATTATAGTACCTTACCTTCCCGTTTACTATATACAGGATCAAGTTGCAAAGCCAAACCTGACTTTGATTAGTGCTTTATTCTTCAAAGGGTATCTCAGGCTGAGTGATCAGAAATCACTGTTAAGGGTTCACAGTTTGACTTTCTCTTGGCTGCATTTAGGCATACTAAAAAGTGATAAGACATTAGAATAGAAACATGGTTCCTATATTAATGACAAATTCTTCTGTGATGAATTGTATCTGAATTTGCCTATGGTTCCATAGATAGATCTTGTTAGAAATTGCTCACTTCTCTCATATTCACAGTCTGTGTTGCTGTGGGAGTTTACAGAGGGCAAAGGATGAAATTTGTAGCTGAGTTAAATATAATACTCAGTTCTGCACCTGGTCTGGAAACACTAATTGGTTATCTTGCCCTCTAATATTAGTCTTTTGCAGTGTGAATCTTTGATCCTTTGGGCAAACATTTCAGTTTCTGTTTGCTAAGGAAAGGTTTCATTCTGTGCATACAGTACATGGGTGCCTACTTCTTATCACACTCCCTGCGACAGTGTAGAAAAGCTAATATTCGTGGCACATAAATTGCTTCTCTTATTGCAACTTTCACATCCTGTTCCCTCCTTCCTTGCAAATTCAGAGTTGAAGCCGTAATAGAAATTTCAGTCATGTGAAAAGGATCCAAGGTAGAAAAAGAATATCTTCTGTGGGATGGATTGCCATTTTGAAAAAAAATGAGGTAAGGGAAGTCAGAAAGAAATAGCAAACAATAAGATTATGTTATTTTGTGCTACTTTCCTAAAAACAACTTACCTTTAAAACTGCTTTAACTGAAGAATCTGTCGGACTTTGAGCACATTGCAGGGTCCTGTAAGACCATTGTATATAACACTCGACTTTTACAAAATGCTGGAAGTTTAGGCTACTCATTCAAACTGTACTTTGTTCGTGTAGCCTGGCACATATGTGATTTTTTTTAGCTCCCTGATCATGTAATACTTTTTTTTTTCTCTTATGGGATTTTGCTTCACCCCCCTTCTCCTGAACCGCAGAATGAACTGTTTTCTGGACAGCAAATCAGGCACAATATCAGGTAATTATCTACAAGGCAGTAATCCTTGCCTTAGCAGCTCTAACAGTTGAAAGTTAACAATATCACTTGTGACTGCGAGGACAGAAGAGACATGGCTAAAACATGAGAATAAATAATATGCAAGAAAACTCAATCACAAATCCTTCTGCTCAGCATGAAACGTACAGGGCCTGAATAGCAGAATTCCTACAGTGGTGGACCAAGTTGATCAGGCAGTAATTACATATGCAGATCTGGAAGCTGGAGCATGTGGCCAGGAGACAAGAGGCTTGAACTTATGCCCCAGACTTACTCAGGGACTTTGCTACCTGGCAAAATGGGAAAAATAGTATTGTCCATCTCCCTGAGGAGAAACACCACTAGTAATTTTGAAGCATGCATATACTCTGGCAATAGATCTCAAAGCAATTCAGCATTCCTTGAAGCAAATGCATCAGAGGCAGAAACTGAAACGGAGAGCTGAAAAGGTATTCTTAGAATAGCTGCCTCTTTCCCTGAGTTGTGGTGCCCCCCATATACTGCATGATGCAGGGCTT
>VYZQ01032153.1:0-11919 GCA_013400655.1 Mystacornis crossleyi | reverse complement strand
TTTACCACCAAATTATGAGAATAATTGCTCACCAGAACTTTATTTAGCTAAAACCTCTCCTCCGGCAAGAACTTCCATGTGCAGCTTGCCCAAAGCTTCATTCACAGAATTATTTTGGGGCGAATTGTTTCTGACCTGGGTGGCTCCGTGTTCCCTTGGGGTGCTGCGAGCAACACCACGCAGGAATTTCATCTTCCTTGCACTTACCCACGGCACAAAGGCTTTTATCATTGTCTTGGTCACACTGTCCTGGCATCAATCCTAAACATGCGCCAGCCAAAATCCTGCAGTAAGCACAGTGTGGGTGCTCCAGGCTGATTTGAGATCATCCACTCTAACATGAAGCCGAATTAAATCAAATTGATGCAGCCCAGAAGAATTTTCAAGGTTGTCTGGGACATCAAATAAAACTTTTACACAGGGCACAGCTATAGAGAAACTGACTGATGAATTTAGACCGGTCCCCAGAAGCACGAAAGGCCCTTGATGTGACTCTTGTAAGAGCTACAGTTTCCCAAAATACTTTCTATTTCCTTAAAATGCCCCCTTTTTTTTTTTTTTTTTAAACAGGAAAATGGCAGATTTCAGAGCTATTGCTGAGAGAAGAATCATTTTTCTCTTTGGATTTCACTATTCACTTTGGGAGGCTTCAACTCATAAAACCAAGAAAATTCTCACAACAGAAAATACCATAAAGACAAAAGCTCTGACTTTCAAGTTTTTATTTCGTTTTTGTTTTTTTTTCCCCTGCAGGTGAGATCACCAGTACACCACCCTTACAGCTGAACATTTCTTGGGCTCAAACTCTCAGGACAAATTTGATTTACATGTAATCTGGTCTATTTGATAAACCAAATGCTGCTGCTTGTAGTCCTCAAATCACATTAAATCAGCCCAATTACCCTGAAATGAACCTGAATCTGTGCCGATTAGCTAACCTGAACCAGCTATCATCTCAGGAATTTGACTGCAGCCCAGGATCTGCCCCATCCAGCTTTGGGATGTCCAGAGCTACCAGCGGAGAGCCGGCTGAGAGCCGAAATGCTGGCATGGAGGGGAGGATGGAGCGGTGGAGGGACGGAGGGGTAACCTGAGCCCAGAACAGCCTCCCTTGGTACCGCAGGTGAGGCAGAACCGCCAGCACCTCGCGCTGGGAGCGCGCTGGCACCAGTGAGAGCCCAGCGCTGCCCGGGCCCGCGGGAGCGGAGTGTGCCCCGCGCCCGCCCTGCCCTGCCCGGCCCTGCCCTGCCCGGCCCTCGGGGCACCGCGGACACTCCGGCACCGTCAGCTCGGGCACACCGGAGTCGGGCTGGGAGGCAGCTCGGCTTTGCAGCGTACTCTGCCTCCCTCTCCCGGCCGGTTCCCGGGGATTCCGCGAATCGACCGCTTCTGGTGCAAAGCGAGAGCAGCAGAGCCGCGCCGGGGTATCGGCGCCTTTAAGGTGCCCAAATCCCGTAGATGAGGAGTGGAGCCCTGGAAACCCTCCTCAGCTCCAGACCCTGTACTGAGGCTGCCAAACCCACGCTTGCCACGGCCCAGCGAAAGGAGAGAGAAACAGCCCCAAACCCCCAAATCCTCCTTCAGATCACGGGGTATCAAAGCCCAACAATTTCCACCCAGCCTTTCTTAAAAGGAGCGATCACAGTCCCACTCTCTCGTTAATCATTTTAGATTTATTACCAAATGCCCTCCCCAAGGGGAAGGCGAGGGGGGAAGGCACTCAAGCCACGATTCCCTAATTCAATCAACATGAATGAAAGCAGCAAACCTCAAGTGGAACATCACCCAGCTCAGTGAGAGTTAAGCATAACAAAATCCCTCTCTCCGCAGGGAAAACGCAGCTTTCCCAGAGTGCAGGCAAACAGCACTGGGCATTCCCAGGTAACTGCGGCCAGCTGGGATAGAAAAGCTGAAAGGGAAGGGAGGAAAATGTTAGAAAACAGCTAAACCCCTGTTCTACTCCCAAGACAAAGCAGCAGCTCCAGCTTGCTTTCAGGTTCTGTGTGGATAAGCCTAAATGTCATTAATGCTTGTCAATAGATATAGCTGAATACAGTAAAATGCTAAGATNAATCTTTCATACTTTTTCTTTTTTAAAGCAACCAATTCAGCTGGGGCTGCCCATCCCAGTAGCCTAAAAAATCCATAAGAATTTGTGATGATGGATCACTACTTTTCAAGTCAGTGTGTTATTGGCATCTTAAGCACACAGCAAATTGATAGATATGCTGGTGAAAAACAAACTGCTCTCAGGTCTGCAATACGCCACTGGAAACCTGCTCCCCAAGAGGAAGGAAAAAAAATTTAAAGAAAGGAAAGAAAAATGAAAAAAATGTGGGGGGAAAGGGAGTGGAAAGGAAAAAAAGGTTTTTTATTTCTTGGAGAATATTTGTGCTCTCTCTCAGAATACATTTTGGGGAACAGCTTTTTTTTTCCCCCCAAACTTTTTACCTAGGACCAGGTTCTTGATGGGAAGTCGGGATCCAGGCAGGAGCAGTTTTCCCGCAGCACAGCAGGAGACACCAGGCAGCAGCCACCGGGGGTCAGCACCACAGCACAAAGGATTTATGTTATAAACACCAGCTTTTCTAGAAAACCACACACATTCAGGCTGTGAGCACTGGCCACAGCCATGTGCGGAGCCGTCCGAGAGAGGGGCTGGATTATTTCGTGAGAATTTTAGCAGTCAAGGATAGAGCTGGTTTTTGAGTGTCCTCTGCCATTGTTATCTGTCCATGGGTGAAAAACAGAGGAAGAAGCTCCAACCCTCCACAATCATAAAAATGACGTCTTGATTTCACCTGTTTGACTCATAACTGAAGTCTTCCCAGACTTCTCAGGAGCTGGGAAACATGGATGAATAGAGTGAACTTATGTACTCAGAGCTGTGTGGTGCCATGGTCAGGTCACTCTTACTATTTCCAATACTTTTCAGGGAACTGAGGGAGCTTTGCACCAGTAATGCCCCTGACCCACCAGGCTCCCAGTTCAGTGAGGAAAAGTCAAACCTGTATTTAAAGCCTGCAAAAATCACTGCACTCCCCAGCTGAGCACACGGTGCTGTTGGTTATGGAATCCCAGAAGGGTTTGTGTTGAAAGGGACATTAAAGCCCAGCCCATCCCACCCCTGCCATGGACAGGGACACCTCCCACTGTCGCAGGGCGCTCCAAGCCCCATCCAGCCCGGCCTTGGACACCTCCAGGGATGGGGCAGCCACAGCTTCTGGGCCTCAGCACCCTCCCAGGGAAGAATTCCTTCAGTTTATCCACTCCAGCCCTCCCCCGGCAGTTTGAAGCCGTCCTGCCTTGCCCTGACACTCCCTGTCCTGGCAAAGAGCCCTCTCCAGCCTTCCCATGGGAGTCCTGGCACCACCACTCAGCAGATCCTCGGGGCTGTTCCTGGCAAAGCTGAGGATGAGCAGCTGAGTGCTGCAGCCCCTGGCAGCAGTTTTTATCCTGTTTTGGTACCTGCAAACCTGAGCTCATTGCTCTCTGTAAGAGAACCTGAGCAGCTCAAATGAGGGACAGGGACTATTTTTATCCAGGCTGAGAGATGCTGAGAGATGCTGCAGAGAGAATGAAGCTTCATTTTGCTCTAACTCACAGCATCAGATGCCTTTTGTTTTGCCAAACCTTAACAGACACGCTCTGAATTCCCCAGAATTTACCTTATTTACTTTTTTAACCCTTTAGTGAGGGCAGCTCTTCCAGCCCCTTCATGAGTGCCAGTGGGTACCAAGGACACAGAATATAACAAACCATAATTGCATTGCTCAAGTGACTGGGCAAGCAGGAACAAAAGGAATAGTGAAAATACAAATAAATTGAATTCCTTGGACCTTGCTCTCCCCACACGAGGCAGCACAGCCCAGCTGGCAGAGCAGGGACCAGGGGGTGACTCGTACCATTAACCCAGCTGAGCTCCAAGGCCACCAGCTCTGGCTGCTGTGCTGGGAGCCCTTACCAAGCTGGATCAAGCCTTACATGATATTACTGCAAAAATTCAATACTCCTAATCTGCAACCCACCTGCCACAATGCTCAGGACACTGCAGGGTCCTTCTCTTCTGCAGAAGAAAACCCACCCATTCCTCTACCCCAACTTGTTTTCTCTACCAGAGCTTTGATGATGTTACACTTCCATTTCAAAACTAATGGAATCCAACACATTTCCTTTTCTAGCACAGTTTTCCCATGTTTAAATTTCAAGTCTGGTATTTCATTTCAAGGCAAGATAACATATGGATATTTTGAGGGTATCATATGTCAGCTCTTTAGGAATGTTTAATTTTGGAAGGGCTCACATGGTTTTTATTCCATCCTTACAGCCATTGCATTAGCCAGGAGGATAAAGCACAAAGGCAAGAACCTCAGCCTTGTTCAGCTGATTTACCAGTTAAACTCATGATGGCCTGGATGTGTTCTAGTAAAATACTTTCATTATTTCATTTCAGAATTTAGGAAAAAAATCCATTTACACAATTGTCAAAAATCCCCACCTACCATAAAATAGGATAAAGCCAGAGCAAAGACAAATACTTTGCTTCATGTCTTTCATCCCCTTTTCCTTTCTATTAATGCACGGCCATTAAAATTGCCTCCAAGACGTCGAAAGAAAGAATAATAACTAATTCCTGTTTGTAGCTGCAAGTCTAATCATACGCATGTTTTCAGTTTATTATTTTGCTGTCATAAAAACATGAGGGTTGCAATAGTAAGGAATTATTACATCCATATACTTTGCTATGAGCATTAACTGACAAAACCAAATTAGTCCATCAGGAGGGCAGACGAACACGGCCCATAATTGAATCAGGAGTAAATCAGCTCACAAGTGCTTCGTATACAGATGCTGTAATAATGGAGTCTGACTGTTGAGATGACAGGGAACAATTTATATTTAATTAATGCAAAAAATATTGTTCAATATTGTCTCTGTTTTCTGTTGTTGGCTTGAGGGGTTTTTTTTTGTCAGATACTTGGTGGCACACAGCAGTCGTAACATTTGGGAAAAGCTTTTCCTTGTTGTTTTAAGAACAGCCCCCTCCTGCTGTGCCTTACATAAATAGCTGTAGGTACAGATACATAATTTCACACTTAATAGTGCAGCCATGGTCCCCCTCAGCGGCTGGGCTGTGCTGGGCTGGTTTTAAACACATTAATCACACCTCTGTGGGAGAAGGGACTCTCGCAGGGTGAGGTGACAGAGGAGCTACCTGGCCATGGAGAGGGTGGGATGCAGACCCACAGCACGGGGCACCTCAGCTCCCGAATGCTGCTGCAGGTTTGATCAGAGCCCACAAGCCCAGGGTACCACTCTGGGGAGTAAAGCACCCGATCCATCGAGGAAATGGGGATTCAGCTCCAGTCCAAGGCCAGCTTTTACCATCTCTTTAATACCCATATTCCTCACATCCTCATTTTTGGAAAATACTGGTTTTCTCTCCTCTCTTCCAAGCAGGTACAGTCCATCACCCCCAGGGCACCAGCTACTGCTTGGCCCTCAGAAACATCCAAACTCTGCTGGAACAGATCCCTGACCCGTGTTCTCAGCCAGGCACTGCAATTCCCAGGAGCTTTTCCAGCCTGAAATAAACCAAAGCAGGAAATCCTCTCAAAAGTAACAAAACTTCCAACCTGTTAAACCCCACTTTGAACACGAAACGTGGCCTCCACGGTTCTCTCAAGCACTTCATATTAATATTTAGAGTATTAGCAAGTCCTTGTTTGTGGTGCCTCTGTCCTTCAGGGCCCAGAGAAGCTCCCAGGCCACCTGAGGCTCCCCAAGCAAACAACAACAGGACAATTTTCGTGTGATTAAAAGGAGAACATTGTAGAGCAGTAAAAGCTATAGACAGCAAGTGGACTCCATCGCTGTTTTCCTCCTGGGAGCACAGTCCTACCTAATGAAGTGAAAAGAGGGAGATAAATGTCACTTCTTTTTATCCCTAATAATGGCTCATTCCACTGAGTGCAAAAGAAAAATATTAGTGATCTTCCCATTTCATTTCTGTGGCCCCCGAATCCATTCAGCTCAGGCAGGAGCATGTCACCTGTCAAGGAAGATTTATACTCATTGCTTTTCTGGGAAGAGGTAAACGATGTTTCCTGCGAGTGCTGGAGCTGGCCCTGGAGAGGGCCAGATTATCCTGTTCTCCTCCAAAACACAAAACTCCAGGGGCTTCTGAAGCAGTTTGTTTCTGATACACTTACTGTCATCTCAGAAAAATGGGTTTGGTTTTGACAGAAATGACACTTCTTTCTACACCAACACACACAAGGTGATTCAGCCTGGCAGTATCGTGCACGGAAAGTTGGCAGGGATTTTTTCTACACATTCTCAGGCACCACAGTGGTGGGCACAGATTTATGTGGTTACTTTTGAGCTGCTGAAGCCTGACAACACCAGCACATGAGCACAGCTCCACTCGGGGAACAGAAACCTTCAAGAGCAGCTAGACTTAGTAAAAGGAAAAACCCCAACATTTCTACCACTGACAAAAAATTTGACAAAACAAAATAACTGTCAATTTTGTAATGCTGCAGGTCAGTAATTTTCTCTTCCAGGTGTCTGCAGGGCTGGCCAGCAGCACAACAGCCTCGGGTGCCTGCACTGTAGTGACAGGACAAGGAGGAATGGGTTCAAACTGAAAAGGGGAAATTTGGGTTAAATATACAGAGAAAATTCTTTCCTCTAAAGGGTGGGAAGGCCCTGGCACAGAGTGCCCAGAGCAGCTGTGGCTGCCCCTGGATCCCTGGCAGTGTCCAAGGCCAGGCTGGACGGGGTTTGGAGCACCCTGGGACAGTGGAAGATGTCCCTGCCCATGGCAGGGGCTGGAACAGGGTGGGCTTCAAGGTCCCTTCCAACCCAAACCATTTTGGGATTCTATGACTCATCATGAGTCAGTGATGCCTCAACTCAGCAGGACAGTGGTTGCCCACCCAGGAGGACCAGACTCCTGGGGATCACCAAATTCATCTCACTTCACCCACCTGACACCTGCTCCAGTTTCTTATTTTCCCAAAAGTAGTTAATCTAACCCGAGGCACAGTAATTAAGCCAGGCTGCTGCAACCATGTTTGAAAACATCTTAGGCATCCACACACCCCATCTTCTCCTGGGAGAGCAAATGAAACAGCTTGTTACCATGAAAGATTTATTACTGACTAATGCACGTAGGAAACCTGACGCGCCGAGTGCAGGGAACACATTCCCAGCCCTGATTCCGTGTAGCCTCAAACCAACCGATCCAAGCAAGTTTTATGCTGACTGTTTTCTGCTGTTGTCCACGGGAGGCAAGAAGAGCTGTCACTAAAGGTTTGCTCAGATGCTCTGGGAGCTGGAGCCTGAGCTCACAAAGTGTTGTAATTCAGGAAACACAACAGCAGAAACAACCACGGTTTTGAGATTAATCCATCCCTGGAAGTGCTCAAGGCCAGGTTGGACAGGACTTGGAGCAACCTGGGATAGAGGAAGGTGTCCCTGCTCATGGCAGGGGTGGAGAACAAGATGGGTTTTAAGGTCCCTTCCAGCCCGAACCAGTCTGGGATTCTATGCCACCTCCCTCCATGCCTGACAGGCGCTGCTAAACTCAGCTTTTGGGAAAAAGGTGAAACTGCATCACCTCTGCTCTGTCTCAGCTCCAGGTACGTGGTTTGAAACCAGATCCTGTTCGGTTGCTGTTTAATTAAATAATGGAAAAATGCACAAGGGACTAAAGGGCACAAAATACAAGAGCACAGATGGTAAATGTTCGTCCCAGCCTCAGTTTGGAAGGTCAGAGATTTCCTTTACATTTTATCAGGGGCTGAAATTATCTCATAAATCACTTTTTTCAGATCTAGCACACATCAGATTTGAACTCTGCTTCAAGGAGCCCAGCTCCTGAGCAAACTTTTACCCAAGTCAAGGGATACAGAGCAGATCTTTTTAAAATGCTATTTTATTTGTTTAAAAACCATATTCAAGCACTAGATGAAGGAATTCTACGTTTCATATTCCATGCTTTGTTTGCAAAACAAAATCTTTGCAAAAGATGCCAGACCAGGTGAGATTCCAGGGATTTCATGCTGCATTACAAATATTTTGCTTAGGTTTTGCCACATCAATCTCACCTCACATTCCCCTTGAGAGGAACTGGATCAAGGGCTAAACTACAGATCGTGGGGGGAAAGGCAAAAGCTTTGAGCCACATAACAATAATTTCCATAGAAGAACTCCTAAGAATTTTGTATCATGTCCTTCATTTTCTACTGGGTAGCCCAACCAAACCCACATCCATTTGGGGAGCAGCCACCAGAGTGGAATACAGAATGCATGTAGTGGATAATATATATGTAATGGAAAGATAATATGGAAGAGATTCACTGCAAAATCCTAAGGTCTGGATGATTTTCAAATTACTTTCTTGTCATTCTGGTCACATCTTGAATCAAGTTCCTTATTTCATAACCAATGGAAAATTAACTGGCAAGATACAAAGAAAAAATGTTGGGAACCTAACAAATCAGCAGCATCTGAGAGCCAAGGAATGGATGGAAAATGAAAATTAATCTAATGGAGCAGTGAGTCAGAGAATAATGCATGGCAGTAAGTCCAGAAAACTGCATTATGCCAAACAAATTGCTTGGAATTTGCCCATGTATAAAATAAATGGTTTCTCTACTAAGGTTTATTCTTCCAGAGAATGCTCAGCCCTCCTGGAGATCAGATCTCACTCCATATATTCAATGTTTCATGGGAGATCAGATGGAAAATACCCTTCAAATTCTTAGTAGACCTAATTTTTAAGTTTAGTAGTGACAATCATAAATCCTCCAGACTCTTTTTGTTGTTGATGTTGTTTTCTTTCTAAAATGAACGGCTAGAGTCTTTCATTTGGGTATTAGCAAAATTTATAGCACGAACTTGTGCCAGATCTGAATTTGTGCTTCAAGCAAGAAAGATCCTCTGGCACTGCCTGGCAGGCAGGAATTTCTTCTGGGATCAGAATATTTAGGATGGGGCTGTGAAGCCAGCCTCTTTCCCAGTTACTCCTGTTGAAATCACCAGCCTTGTGGTTAGGCTGCAAAAGGCAAAAAACACCCACCCTGCACGGCTGGCAAGGAAACAGAAACCTTATTCCCTGAGTGATCCCAGGCAGGAATTACAGTCCCCCTCTGGGAATTACACTCCCTCTAAAGGTGACCATGTCCCCAGGTGACACTGACATATCTTTCAGGCACCAGCCAAATTTAATGCCTGCAACAGCGAGGATTTGCTGCCTTGGGAAACGGGAGTTTTGTCAGTGAACCCTCAGAGCAGGGAGCTCAGCCAGCTGCAGACTCCACGTGTCCCCGTGCTCAGGGCACACAAACACCCAGGTGATCACCAGGAACACGTCCCGGCAAACACAGCCGTGGAGATGCAGTAAATTGGTGAGGTAGGGGGCAACAGAATAAAATGGGAAGGGAGAAACGTAACTTTCCAAAGAGCATCCCATGTGCTGTGCCAGCAAATGCTGCTCCAGAGGTGAAACACAGAGCAAGGACTTGTGCAAAGGGCAAACCAGCTCTGGAGCAAGGCTCCCATGTGCCAACACACTCACAGGCTGCCACTGTGATTACTGAAATCTCCATAACCTATGCATGAATAATCAGCCAATTGTGCAGAATCAGCTGCACAGAAAACCCAACTTTTCAAGTCTTACAGGAAGGTGGATGAAGTGCAGCTGCCAAGGGGGAGGTTGATTTTCAAACATTCAGTATTCAGTTTCAGAGCAAGTTACTGAAGAGCAGCACTGGGAGAAGGGGACCTGTTTGCAGGGGAGCATCACACACCCTCTGGTTTTTCCATCAAGAGCAGATAATGCTGCACACAACCTAAAGCACATTTTGCAAGCAGAGCCCAGCTCTTCTCACAGGTGCTTTGGAGGAGAAGTGTCCTTACACCACAGGCAGAAGCTCTAAAAACCACGAGATCGTTGCAGGTGGTACATCAAAGTGCGCCGTCAAGTCTGTGATCTATCTCAAGCTCGGCAATTCTCCAGGCACAAAATCTGACATTTAATTAAGACCAGCACCTTTATCATTCAAGCACATCCTGGTGTTACTGAGGAGCCCAAATGTCACCAATGACAATGATGTGGTACTGGGTGCCTACAAATCTTTCTTGTGAGATTTGGGCTATTTGGGTCAGAACTCGGCTCCTCAGGCATTGTTGTTGAGGGGAACCACAGGAGCCAGATCTGGTTTTATGGTTTGTAAAGTCTTTTGCACAGCCCTACTCGACATTGAGACCTTTTGTGGCTCTCTCCCAAACATCAGTTCAGTGACACAGGACACGAGTAAGGAACCAGAGCTTGATGTTCCAAACCTACTCCCACTTCCTTAGGGCATCCTTCCTGCCCACACTGCAAGGCCTACGGACACAAACACATCCACAGACACTTCAGCTGAAGTTCTGCTTTCAGGAGTGCTGAGCGTGCATTGTCACTGCCATAAGGATAGAAAGCTCATAGAAGCACACGTGCTCTACTGAAATGCCTCTGGATGTCACTGACATCCATGGCAACCATCCTTACATTACATCTCACCCTGCACCTGAGAAAACATCTAGAAAATCCTACCGAGATGATGCACCAGAGGGAAGGAAATCTGGTTGACTGACTCAGGTGGGATTCGAAAACCCAGAAGTCCCAGGTTTACTCTGGGGCATTTCCCTCTAAGAAAGGCAAAGGAAAACAAACCAAACCAAAACTAGCACCTGTGTTTTTCTCCCCTCGTTAGTCTTGCCAATTTGAGAAACAAACTCCTCACTCAGGACCAGGACTTTCTCCTACATCTCTTCTTTGGGTAAAACCTGACAGAGCGGATCCGCAGCCTTTGGACTGATCCCAGGACACATAACGGGAAAGTTTAATACCAAACCCTCTTGAAGATCTGCCTGACATTTTCTTGGAGGCAGCAGCATAATCTCAGACTTGATTAACTGAGTAGCAGTCAGCTAATTAGTCACCTAATGAGTCATCCTCACAGCTCTACCTTTGGAAGTACAAGAGGCAGAGCAGAAGTCCCACAGAGATCTGCAGGAAACTCTCATACATAATATTTTTAATGTCATCACCTAAGTAGAAACATACAACCCAAACATCATTAGTTACAGAAGAGAGAGAAAAGAGAAGGAAAAAGAATGGGACACTTTGCAGGACAAATTTGCTAAGATATCTGCACCTGCACAAACAGTAATAAGAAAGTACCAGTAAATCTGAGTAAAACAAGCCCTAAAAATTCAGAGCAAATGTTGTTCTGACATCATTGCAGAAACCCAGATTTCTCCACAGCTCTAAGTAAACAAACACATTCTTCCTCAGAGATACCTGTCAGCAGGGACAGGAAAATAGGAGTAAATCTTGTAAAGTCCCTTAGCCAATCTCTTAAACTTGGGGAACCAGGTATGAAGGAGGATGTGAGTGCACAGCTCTGGGGCACTCCATGGACTGGTGCTTCAGAGCACCTGTGAGGAGCAAGAGGCAAACATGGAAAATTTGGGATTAGTCATGTTACACACCACCTACTTAACAGCCAAAAGGCACAGATAAGAAATAACCAGGCCCATCTGTAGAGAGTTAGAAAAGTATGAAAATACCTGGGAAAAGGAATTGAGCTTCCAGGTGCTACAGTAACAAGAACAGCCAGGGAAAGCCATGGGAAAAAACCACTTTGTCCTTCACAGAGCTGAATACCAAAGCAGAGATCCACACACTGCAGCAATCACCCTCCGAAGCAGCAAATCAACCTCTGCTTTTAACGTCATTGTACTGAAATGCAAAAATCACCACGCGTGTTTTGTTCACACCCAAGCAGTAACTTCCACCATCAGGGACAGAGCAGCTTGTTCCAGGCCATGTTAACCCAAACCCACAGAGTCATCCCAACCCTT
>VYZQ01032146.1:0-25774 GCA_013400655.1 Mystacornis crossleyi | reverse complement strand
TTTTTCCCCCTAAATTGCAAAGTGTGGGGTTTTGCATGACCGATAGTTCATGCTGTAGACTTAATTTTCTGTCATCTGGTTCACACATATAATATCCAGCAACTGTACCAGAATTTCAGTAGCATCTCTTTACTTGGTCACTCAGGGTTATCATTGCATGGTTCCAAGCAATTACTAATAACTGCTAGTTGTTCTGATAGGTAATTTTTATGAAACCAAGATAATGTAGAGGTTGATCTATTGGTAGGGGGAATGCTTGTCTCACCTGTTCACCTAGGATGTTGACAATTGGAAGACTTCTCTAAGGTTTGAAAATGCACCCACAAATCTATTTTACCAGCAGTTCTTGATCCATGCAGGCAGCAGAGTTGGCTTTGCCATGTTTATTTTGTATTGACCTTGGTAGATTTATTGATTTCTTTCTTGATCTTCCGTCTTAAGTGGTAAATCTAACTCCTTTAGTCCGTTGTGCCTTGGATTCAGCTGCAGCTGATGTGGAGGCTGTGAAGTACTGTAGGTTAAAAACACTGTAGGTTAAAAACACTGCATTTGTGAACTTAGTCTTGGAAAACAGATTGCACAGGCTGTCAAGAAGCTAAAGAGAGCTCTCCTACAAGCTGTGTTTTTGCTGTAGCTGATAAATAATTTATACTAAAATCTTTGTCAGTGGCAGAGCACCACGTGTCAGCTGCTGGAGCAGACTTAACACTGTGATTCTGTGTTCTTCCTCCTTGCAGCCAACATGTGTGTTGTGAAGGTGGATGGGACTCCTTATCTGTGTAAAGCTGATGAGGTTGGAGAAATATGTGTGAATTCAGGAGCAACTGGGACAGCATATTTTGGCCTCCTCGGAATCACCAAGAATGTATTTGAGGTTTGAATTTCTTTGTAATTGCTATATTTCTAGTATTTCTTCTTGCAAACAGACTTACTTATTCCTTAAAGGTCCTTTTGGGGTTTTTTTGTGTGTGTGCATGTGTTTTATTGTTTGGTTTGGTTTGTTTTTTTTTTTAGTTAAGTTAGAAAAAAGCCCTGGTCAGGTACACTTTGCTTCATTCATAGAATCATAACAAGACATTCTGTCTCTTAAAACCAAAAATACCAGGTGTCATCTGCAGTCAATCAGCTGCTTCTGTGTTCCACAGTCCAGTGTAGTGCCTATGTAAGCATTTAAATTTATCTTAGCTCTGAATTAACACAGTGGTCTTACGTGTAGTTACCTGAAGGCATTTCAATCTTTCTGCCCATATTTTTCCTTGCAGTGGTACCCCATTTCATGTATTTTGGCAGTAAAGGAGTGAAAGTCCTTATCAGTCCAGTGAGTATCTGAATCCTTCTGTGTCCTTCCAGGCCATCCCAGTGACGGCAGCTGGCATGCCTGTATCAGACCAGCCCTTCACAAGAACAGGATTGCTTGGCTTTGTGGGTCCTGTAAGTGTGAACAAGCCCTCAGGGCTCTACTTTGTCCTGACTCCCAACTCTAAAGTGATGCCCCTGAATTCAGCAGGATTTTGTGTCAGGGCACTGACCTCCTGTAGATCTCAGGAGTATTGTTGGCTTGAGTCAGGCATGTATTGCCAGGAGTGAGGAGTTTTTTCTGCTCTGTTTCTAATCCTTCTTCCTTCTTTTCAGGACTATTTGGTGTTTGTGGTAGGAAAATTGGATGGCTTGATGACAGTTAGTGGCCGCAGGCACAACGCAGATGATGTGGTTGCCACTGCGTTGGCAGTCGAACCGATGAAGTTTGTCTATCGGGGAAGGTGAGTGTATTTAAAACTTCAACACTGCTGATTGGGCTTTTTTAACCTACAGACGGTCATCAAGTGACATGGCGTACACAGGAGCAGTGCATGTGAACTTTTTCATGTGTGTTTTGTAGGAAAGTTGGCACTAGGTTGTGAATTGTATTGTCCCTGCTAACTTGAAAGACAAATATTGACACCCTCCTTCATGCATAATAGACTTTAAGTAACTTTCACAGAGTATAAAGGTAGATCTTAAAGTGTCTGTTTAAAGCTTCTTTCAAAGCTTTTCTTAAGACACTCAGAAGAAGCTCATATGACAGATGTGAAACACTTCTGTCCCCTCAGCCTTTTGGGTGGCTGAGGGAGGAACTGTGCATCCTGTTGTAAAGAACAAACGAGGCTCCTAAAGGACCCTCAAAAATAGTGTGTTGTATCACCAACCTGAGTGTTCTTCAGGCTCAATATCCAGATGGAGATCAGTGATTAAGTGGTGTCTCTCAGGGTTCAGACTGGAACCAGTCCAGGCTGAGACATTATTAATATTTTATCCTAGAAGAGGCAAGCTTTAAAACTAAGGTAATTCCCAAATGGGAGTTAAATATTTTTCAGAACAAGCATGTGGTGATCAGTAATTTGGCACAGCTGTCTTCCAGAAGGGACATTATATGTAGGGGCTACAAGTCTAGTGTGCACGATTGGGTTCTATAGGCAAGGTTTGCGCAGCCCCTGCATGTATGGAACTTGCCTGTCAGACATGTACTACGTGGGTGACTGCAAATCCACCTGACCCCGACCAGAAATTAATTACAGCAAGGAACCCACACGGGTTCTAAATTTTTCTGTGATTTTGTGATGATCTGGCATGAATAATGCTTGTGTGTGTGAAACAGTGCCGTGAGAGGTTGCAGCCATTCCCGTGTGATGATAAGCCATTCTCTGTTCACCCTGTGTTGCATCCTATCATTCTTCTGTCCTTTGTGTTTTAGGATAGCAGTGTTTTCTGTGCCCGTTTTGCATGATGATCGGATAGTGCTTGTGGCAGAGCAGCGCCCTGACGCCTCAGAGGAGGATAGTTTTCAGTGGATGAGCAGGGTTCTACAGGTAGTCAGTCTGTCCTTTTCTCTTTCCAGATGAATAAGGCTGATGCATGAAATGAGACTATTAGAGGGGTTTTTTTCTTTCCATAAACAAAACCTATCAGTGTAACTGCAGAGAGGTGTAATAATTTTTTCAGGGTTGAGAATTAAAAGAATTTTGTAAAAACTAAGGCTTTCTTTCAGAATGTTTTTTTTTAATTTCCTACTACTAGGATTCTCAAAGTCCTAAGGGTGATGGTGTTTGTTTGGGTTAATGCTACGTGTCTCTTCTAAGTTCATACTGAGAGTTACCTCTGAAAATATTCACGAGTATACTGCCAAGTATACGAACAGCCCCCAAAAGCTTTTTATCACTAGCAACCTTATTCTAGATCTGCAACAAGAAGTATTAAAAACTTTTTCCCTTAATTATTTTACTGTACTTCTTCGGGGTTGAAGGACAGGAGGAAGGGGAACTGAGGTAGATTTGCATTTGCAGATTTTAGAATTAATCAGTTCAAAGGAAGTGAAAAAGGAGAGATAAGTTGTGGAAGACTCTGGTAAGGGGACAACTGAAGGGAAGGATCCAGAGAGCAATTTAAGGGAAGTTTGCTCTTATGAGTAAGGCAGTTGGGTAATAATGGTTTCTGTCTAATTTCAGCTTTCTTATCTTTTTGGAGAGAATATCTGATATTGGGAGAAAATATTTTTGTTTCTCTTTTTAGAAGTGTTATAGCTAAAAGAGACACTTAAGATTTAGGCAGCAAAGATGCTTCCCTCCTAAATTTTGTGAGTTTTATGTTCTACTGCACTTTTGTGATTGTGCCATACATGCTAAATTTGCTGTGATATAACTTTGGCTTTTGAAAATCTCTGCACTTTTTGCCCACTTTTAAGAGACTTTCCTAATCCCTGATGTGCAGGTGGCATCCCCTTGATAGAGGGCACAAGCAAAGTCCTGGGTCTGCTCCTGCTCCCATTGAAGTCATGGCACAGCTTCTATGAGTTCAGTGAGTGCAGAATTGGACCCTTTATTTGCAAATTGTGGTGCAAGTAAAAATTTTAATGTTATAAATGACTTGAATTCAAATTCTTGCTCTAGCTACATCCCAGTTGATAATGTGGAATGTTTTTTTTTTTCTGTGAAGGCAATTGATAGCATTCACCAAGTAGGTGTGTACTGCCTTGCCTTGGTGCCAGCCAACACTTTGCCAAAGGCTCCACTCGGAGGAATTCATATTTCAGAAACGAAGCAGCGCTTTTTAGAGGGTGCTCTGCATCCCTGTAACGTCTTGATGTGTCCCCACACCTGTGTTACCAACCTCCCCAAGCCTCGACAGAAACAACCAGGTGAGGAAACCAGAAAATGTGCCAGTTCCGCCAGACATACGTCATATAGGGCACCTGCAGGCTGAATTGTTGCTTGTTCCTTAGGTTGTTTTTCCTCATTTTGCACTGTTCTTTTCAAAATGCAGATGTTGGTCCTGCGTCAATGATTGTAGGGAACCTTGTGGCTGGCAAGAGGATTGCACAAGCCTCGGGGAGAGATGTTAGCCAGCTGGAGGATAATGACCAGGCAAGAAAGGTGACACTGGGGTCCTGGTATTATTAAATATTTCAATTAGCTTATTCAGAATGAGAGAAGACCAGGTATGATATTCTGGTGAAACTAAACCTGAGGCACTTTTAGTGAATCTGAGTGTCTCCTTTTTCTTCCATTTCAGTTCCTGTATTTAGCAGATGTTCTTCAGTGGCGAGCTCAGACAACTCCAGATCATCCACTCTTCCTTCTGTTGAATTCCAAGGTGAGAGGCACTTTAGGTCATACTTGGGAGATTGAGGTCAAAACAAAAGATTATTTAGATTCTAAGAAAATGCCTTCTAGAAGTCTTTTCCTGAAAAGTTGCAGATTATTTTAATGAAGCAGACAAAAATTTCTAGGTAGTAAGCTGCGTAAATCTTTCCACTTCTGGAATTTTATGCCGTATCTTTTATTCCACATCTGGAATTTTAGGATGCATTCTGCCTAGCTTAAAACATTTCAGTAATTGCATTTCCTGCTGGAACACAACTTTTGTCATATTAATGGAAACCATGATTCTGTCTTTATTTCTGAGCACAAGGGTAACTGTAAGTCAGAAATTGAAGATTTCCTGATTAGAAGATCTAGAGCCTGAGTAGAGAGCCCTTGAGACAGCTTTGGAGTCAAATTTTCCAGGAGCACTGTCACACTCTGCAGGAGACCCTGATGCCTTGCCCTGGGTTAGGCTTTACCCTCAAGAAGGATAGCACATAGAGTGACACTAACAGCCCAGGGTCAAACTGAATCTGCCTTGTGCTGTGCTGTACTGCAGACAGGAGTCTTCCAGAAAGTCCAGGAGTCTTCCAGAAAGTCCGGCAGCAGTCTTTGGGAAGTGAAGGATTTGTAGGTCTCATTCAGAGAGGCAAAAGAGTTTAGGACATAGTTCAAACTTTCTAACTTTCTTTTTGAGACTGTGCTTTAGCAAAATAAATTGTTTCAACATTGTTATTACTGAAATGGTTTATTCTCTCAGAGTAAAGAGGATTTTGAGAGAAGTTTTCTAGTATGAAGCAGCCCTTTCCTGGGTCACTTTGTTCAGGCAAATTTTACCCTTGACAGGGAGACTCTGCAAAAGGAAACACAAAACTTGGACACAAATAAATTACTTGTTGGTGAACACCTGTCTTAAATAGCTAGGGACTAATGAGCTACGGTGTTACGTGTTGGTGCGTTCACACATATCCAGGAGAAACCCTTTCGGTTTACACCTTTCCACGTCAATATCCAAGTCACTAAGCTGCTGCTGTTCCTATAAAGGTTTCTGCTGTCACTTGTCTCCTGTGCAGGGTGCTGTAGCCAGCACTGCCTCGTGCATCCAGCTGCACAAGAGGGCAGAGAGAGTGGCAGTCGCACTGATCGAGAAGGGACGGCTGAATGTTGGTGACCACGTGGCCCTGGTTTACCCTCCAGGTAAAGCAACACAGATAGCAAAACCCACAATCACACAGCACAAGAAAAGAAGTTCTGTCCATTAATTGGACTGGAATAATTTTTGCCAACTCTTAAATGCAAAACATTTTAATCTGGGTGTGGAGCAGCCTGTTGATTTGAAGATACGCTTGTGACAAATCTTTGCATCTTAATAATCTGTGTATTTTGATTTTGGTGAAAGAGGCCTATTGTTCTGATAAAAATGGCTTTAATTTCACAAATATCCTTTCCAGGAGTAGACTTGATAGCAACTTTCTATGGCTGTTTGTACGCCGGCTGTGTTCCCATCACTGTCCGCCCACCTCATCCGCAGAACCTTGCTACCACTCTGCCCACTGTCAAAATGATTGTAGAGGTAGGTATGAGACAGTCCTCTCCTCGTGCTTTTGGGGAATATGGAGTGGTTGATGCAGCCTGATGAATTGCTTTACTGCAGTCAGTGTAAAGTAAGCTAGAAAATAAATATTCAGTGTGCTGTGGCTGAGTCAATAATGACTTCTTCATAAGCTCATTTAAAATGGTCTTCTATTGTCGTGATTTATTTTGCTTTGTTTCCAGTTATTTTCTTCATCTCTTTGTCTTACTGGTTATCTAATCTGGATGCATATGACATGACTTTGAGCATGCATTCCCTGGGTTTATCAATCATTTTAATCTTGTGCCTTTTGCAGGTCAGTAAGTCTGCTTGTATACTGACCACCCAAGCTATAATGAAACTGCTCAGGTCCAAGGAGGCTGCAGCAGCTGTAGATATTAAAACATGGCCCACTGTTTTGGATACAGGTACGGTAGCCAAAACAGAAGTAGTTTGAGGAGTGATGTATTTATTTTGCTACACCACAACTGCCTGTTTGAGTGGATGTTAAAGTAGCTGTCCAGAAACTATAGGAAAGATCTGATGATAATGCTGTAAAGATACAGTTTTTTGTCCTGTGCTTGTTTTCCAAAATAATATGGTACTCCTCTCTACTTATGTATTTTAAATAGATGATGTGCCTAAAAAGAAGCTGGCTAGTGTTTTCAGACCTACATCTCCAGATATGTTGGCATACTTGGACTTCAGTGTGTCTACTACTGGTATATTAGCAGGCGTAAAGGTAGAGTAACAAGAGATAATCATATTTCATTTCTTTACATTTATAAAGAAATATGTAAACCCCTTTTTCTAGAAAAAGGTCCCTGAAAGCTCCTGTTTTCCTCTTGCAGATGTCACACGCAGCTACAAGTGCCTTATGTCGCTCGATAAAGCTCCAGTGTGAGCTGTACCCATCCCGACAGATTGCCATCTGCCTGGACCCATACTGTGGCTTAGGCTTTGCACTGTGGTGCTTGTGCAGGTACCACTTTGGAGCTCTGGGTCTCCTCACATGTGCCCAGCCTTCTCCAGAACCCCAAAGAATGGATATGGGTGAAACTGTCAAAGAAACCCAAATTAACCTTTTTATCAGTAGTTCAGAAAACAGCTTTTGTGCTAAGAAAATTCATTTAAGTCAGTTAGTTACTTGAGTAACTTCAGGTTTGCAAGTGGTATTAATTGGATACCAAATTCAAGGAAGAAAAAAAAAAAGGGACTTCACTGTCTTGTTTCACATTGATTAAGTAAATTATTTTAAAGCCTTTTGAGATTAAACCATATGTTTTACAAGACCTTTAAGGTGTTCACTGCAAGATTGGTATGCAGTGAGAAATACTGCTAAAGGAAGCAGTTAAGTGTTTCTTAAAACGAGTGAGTCCTGACTTGATTCAACCAGATAACTACTCTAATGCAGCACATCTCACAAAGCTGCAAAATTTTGCCTTTTAAAACATGCCATATGCATTAATGAATTGAATTTTCATGTTCCTATTGCTTCCTCTCCCCAGTGTATATTCAGGTCACCAGTCCATCCTGGTACCGCCTCTGGAGCTGGAGAGCAACGTGTCTCTGTGGCTCTCTGCTGTCAGCCAGTACAAAGTGCGTGTCACCTTCTGCTCGTACTCCGTGATGGAGATGTGCACCAAAGGCCTTGGGACGCAGACTGATGTTCTCCGAGTGAGTGGGCTTCTTTTTCCACATACTCACATAAGCATACATGTATATTTCTAAAAATACTTCGTTTTGGCTTGGAGAAGATGGGTTTTTAATTGTTTCTGTGAAAGCCTTCCATTATGACTTGATTTTGGGGGAGTGTTGAGACTGCTGGAAGATTCAGCTTCCATGTTTCTGGTGGAGGAAAAAACAAGAAGTCTTCTATTTTCAGTTTTAGTCATTTGTGCAACCTCTGTGCTGCTGGATGTTTTTGAGATTTTGGGCAAAATACATAGCAAGCCTATCAACTTGTTTGTGTCTGAGACAAGAAAAAAACCAAACACCAAACAAAAAAAATTCCAGACAAAACACACACCAACAGAAGGAAAAATACCAAAGGCCCACCAAACACAAAAAATCTCACCCAAAGCAGCCAAAAGAAAAAGCCCCCCAAAACTCAGCAAGTCTCACTTTCAGGTATCACTTGATACCAAAAGTGTTGAGTTCTAAAATGGATATAATCTTCCCCAGTCCTGGAAGTGTTCCAGGCCAGGTTGGATGGTGCTTGGAGCAGGCTGATCTAGAGGAAGGTGTCCCTGCCCATGCAGAGGGGTTGGAATGAGATGAGCTTTAAAATCCTTTCCTTCCCCCTCAAAGCTATGCTATATGATTCTTTGATTCCTAATAACAGCAATTACACCTAATACATCTATTTATTTTTGAGGGAAATCTTTAAACTCAGATTTAATTTCCTTGAAGAGGATCCTTCCTTTTCAAGCATTCCGACAGCTGTAGTAACTCAGCTGCTCAGGACTTCCATTGGTAATGTGTGGCAGCTCCTTCACAAAAGTGGCTGTACTGTGTGCTCTCAATAGAGACAAAAAAAAAAAATCCTGTCCCTCTGTTCCCCTGGACTCCACCAAAGGGAATCCTGGCCCACAGCCAGTTGCTCAAGGTTCACATTCACGTTGAGAGGAGCTGATGATGTCTGGAACACCTAAACTGTGCAGTGCTGGGAGCCAGTGGGTCTCTGGCGAGCCCAGCCCTGTGCCAAAATGACATTTTGGGGATTTTTCAGCTCAAAATGCTGAGTGCCTGTGTTGCAGCTACGCAGTGTCTGTAGTGTTAAACCAGTTCGTGTCTTACTCTAATGCCCTTAAAGCCCTTCTGTTGCACAAATAAAACCGTTTATTTCTAGAATTGCTGCCTTTGAAGTAACAGTGTTGTTCTGTCCCCCCGCCCTCTCAGATGAAGGGGGTTAACTTGTCCTGCGTGCGCACCTGCATGGTGGTGGCAGAGGAGAGACCAAGGATCACCCTCACCCAGTCTTTCTCCAAGTTATTCAAAGACCTGGGCCTCTCTGCTCGTGCAGTGAGCACTACCTTTGGGTGCAGGGTCAACGTAGCAATTTGCTTGCAGGTGAGATTAAACTGCTTGTTCCTTACACAGAATCTCTGGAAACTTGGTAGAAAATCATGTTCAGCTGAATGGATTTCTTTTTCTAATGAACTAGAGCTCCATTGCTTGCTTGCTTCATCACCAAGTTAAAGAAGCTTTTTAATGAAATGTTTAATATGATGTTGATTATGATAATTTCACTTTTCTGTGCTACTCGACCAACTGATTTGCTTTTCCAATCTAGAGGGTCAGTACTAAGAAACTTGTTTCCTTCCTTCTATGCAGGAGCAGTATTAAATAAACAGCTTCCTATTCATAAATAGTACACATTACAAGCAGTGCTGTTTCTGCTTTTGTGTGATTCAGATTTTGTCTTGTTTTGTGTAATGTGGAATTAAATGGAAGACAAGAATTCTGCAAATAAGACCCAGGAAAACTGACACAGTTGGCTGGGGGTTTGACTTTTAAAGATCTCAAATGAGTATTAGCAACATGCAAATATTTTTGTCTCACCTTGTGTGAAAGCTGGATTTTTTTTTTTTTTAGTTAAAGTATAAAATTGGAAGCTTTGAGAGGGAGGATATGCCCATGACGTACTCAGCCCTGCTTCACAGTCTGGAGATAATGACATACTTCTGGGCCAGAACCAACTTTGACAGTTTAGTATTCAACTGATAATAATACTTTATATGTAATTTAACCAGATGAAGTGTAACTTCTCTTTAAGAGATATTTGTTTTCCAGTCAGGAGATTAAAAAAATATATAAATATATATATTCCAGAACTTAACTGAAAAATCAGGTATTAAGTAAGCATGGACTAGAAAATGGGAAAGCACCTTGGGGTTTGCAGGATGCTTGAGTTAATAAATAAAGTGCTCAGGTTTCAGATGAGGCAGTATGTAGCTTTGTATGTGGGGAATATCTTAGGGGGCACATGGATTAAGTATATGTAATTGTAAATTTAATTTCTAATTTTTTTTGTATAAATTACACTTAATAAAATAGGATTCTATGAAAATTGCTGCTGTACTTCTGCAAAACTTTTGTTTTTCCTTTTTTCTTCTTCCTGGTGCCCACTAGATGAAGAAAAGCCTTTTTAGCTCTCAGAATATATTACAGTGTTCTAGGTTTCCTACAAGAGAGATATTCTGGGCATGAGTTACCTAAATCTGTTGCCATTCACAATTGTTTCCTTAGTTTCTATGGTTTCTTTCACAATTAAAGGAGAAAGAATTTTTAACAAGACCAAACTAAATGGTTATAAAGAAGTAAGGTCAGAGTGATTTTATGAATCAATAGGTGGAAAAACAGGAAGGATACACATGAAATCAAGATGACTGTAAATTAATATTTTGAATTCATTGAATAAAACATTTCAGCTGCCAAGTGTGAAAGAATGCTTTCCAAATTGCCTGTGTGAATAAAAATTTCAAAAGCCAGTTTGGGATATAGAAGGGGAAAACAGTTTTTCTCAGAATACTGAATGGCAGTATGAAAAGGACTCCAGAAAAACCCCATGAGGAATACAGGACTGCTGGGCAGTTAAGCTTCCCCTAATTTTATGCCTTTTTCATGTCTGTTTTCCATTCTTGAGTCCCTTTTTAGTGGAAGGGGTTTTCTACCCCTTTCCTCTCATTCTTCCAAAGTGATACGTGTATTAGACATTTTTAATGAATTGGATTTAAATGAATGACTAAACTTCTGATACAAATCAGACAGATAAATACATGTCTTCCAACCCTGCTGAACTGGTTCACTGAGAAGGTGTTTCTGAAGCTGCAAACAGTCTTACAGAGGGAGAAGCGATTTATTATAAAGCAGTGTATGAGTTGCCTTAGCCCTCTTTTGTTCATTATGTGACTTGCATGTTTCCCAAAGAACCACCTAAAAGTGCCAAGCTCTTAAATAATCTGAAATGGAAATTTTCTTTTCATTCTAAAACAGTGTAAGTTTTGTTTTCTGTCTTACTGTGTGTATCTTATGTTTCCAGTGCCTCTTTGTTTGTATTTTCTTTTTTTCCCCTTTCTCTGTTTCCCACACTTTGATGGCCTCTGTTACTTCTGTTTGTGGTCCTGCTGTCAGCCAAACAGGCTGGGCAAGCTGGCTGAACAGGTATAGTGATGCATGTGTGCTTGTCACATCCTGAAGTCCATCTGGTTCTGCAGTCTTAGGGACTAGGCCCACATAGGTTTATGCTTACATCCTTTTGCACTGGCTGTGTGGGTTTTAGAGCAGGTGCTTACTCAAAATCATAAAAGCTGAATTTTAAATTTAAAAATTTTGCAAAACTTAGACTTAGCTGTACCGCATACTTCACTTCTGCATTCATTGACTGATTCCATAAAAATCAAAGGCTCTACAGTAGTCACTGTAGAAAGGGGGGCTACTTTACTCCATTCCTTGTACATTAGGGAAGTGCTTTATAAGTGTCGGTAAAAAAGGGAGAGAAATTTGTGAATTTATGTGCCTGTGAGAACGAAAGCAGGATGTTGTGGCTTCTCTTGAATTTGTTTCTTCCTCCTTATTCTTAGGGAACAGCAGGACCAGATCCAACAACAGTCTATGTAGATATGAGAGCACTTCGACATGACAGGTACGGTCTGTGTTAAAGCATTAATTCTTCAACAGCTGTGGAGAAGAAACTTCAGCCTTAGTGCATTGGTTTGTTGAAATATCCTTGGCAGCGGCCAACTGGCTGCCTGCCGTGTTATATCCCTGTGCTGTGCTATTCCAAGAAATCTGCTGTCTAACAATCCTTTAGGTAGTGGAAATAGTACAGAGTCTCTCTTAGTCTTTTTTTTTTTTGTCCTTCAAACCAAAACAACTCTGTTCCCTTAGCCTTCCCAGGGCTGCACTGTGTCACTTAATTCCAGTTAGGCTCCTTGCTCTTTACTGTTTGTAATTCCTACTGATGCTCTGCCGTGACTCAGTGTGACAAGTAGAGGTACAGGAGAATCCAGAAAAGAAGGTGAATTTAAAATGCTGATGAGACTGCAACCTTCGGGCTTTTTTGGGAAAAAACTCATCTTTCCAGAGAGCAGAGTTACAGATTCTTGAAATCAACATGGTCTATGGGAATGCTAATAGGGAAGTTTTGAAGACAGCTAGAAACTTGTAACTGTAAGTTGTGAGTAACTGAGAGTAACTGGGTGATTCATTGCAGCTCAGTCAGTGCAGCTAAGGATGGGGTAGCAGTGGCTATACTAGAACACATCTGTTTAACTTCTGTTTAATTTCTTGTCTTGGTTTGAAAGACAGGTGTTTGCCAAGGAAGGTGGGAACCTTCTCTCCAAATTATTGTAACTTTAAAATTATGGGCCTTCCAGGCAAAGATATGGGAAAAGGAATA
The DNA here is from genome assembly GCA_013400655.1 of Mystacornis crossleyi. NCBI lineage: Eukaryota > Metazoa > Chordata > Aves > Passeriformes > Timaliidae > Mystacornis > Mystacornis crossleyi. The sequence continues at coordinate 13,182 of VYZQ01032146.1, read as the reverse complement.
ACAGTTCTGTACTAGTATGTATGTGTATAACAAGGCAAAAAAACAACAACAACAGCAGCAACAACAAACATGCCCAGAAACCCCTAACAGCGCTCTCTTGGCTGTCAGGCACCTTCCCCTTTGGTGCAGTTCTGGTCACAGTCAGCAGGGGCGCTGGTGGCTCCCGGCCGGGCAGGGCCGGTGTGATGGTTCCCCCGCGGCTGCAGGGGGCGCTGTGGCGCGAGCTCGGCCGCGTCACTNTCTCTGCCCTTCCCAAGAGAAAACCCCTCAGCTAGGAGAGTGCAGCCAGCTGCACCCCTCCCCCTCCTGCATGGCTACGTTTTTTGTCTCTCTTAAGTAGTGGTCATTATCATCTTTCAGGCAACAGATGGGAGAAAATTCCTTGAGAGAAAAAGGAAACAAAAATAAAGAAAAAGTCTTAACCTCCAGCAGTTCTTAAAGCCTTGTACAAATGTATCCTCTTATTTTTTCAGGGTGCGTTTGGTGGAGAGAGGTTCTCCACACAGTCTGCCACTTATGGAGTCTGGGAAGGTGAGAGACTGAGTGTGTTCCTTCCTCCTCACAGAATCACGGAGTGGTTTGGGTTGGAAAGGACTTTAAAGCTCATCTCATTCCAGTCCCTGTCTGCCAACGGTGGGGACACCTTCCACTAGATCAGGTTGCTCCAAGCCCCATCCAACCTCACCTTGGACACTTCTAGGGGTGAGGGAACCACAGCTTCTTTGTGCAACCTGTGCCAGGGCCTCACCACCCTCACAGGGGAGAATTTCTTCCCGACATCTAATCTAAACCTCCACTTTCAGTTTAAAGCCATTATGACACTCGTTATGTCCTCATGGCCCTCACCTCTGCAGGGAGCTGCATCACCTGGATCTCAGTACAGAGTATGTGGGACAAGCTTGGCTAATCAGAATGTGTCCAGGAGAGCATGTTATGATTGGGTAGTCAGAGTGAAGACAGGTGCGTGACATGAGGCAATAGGATAAGTTGCTCCCACCAAAACAAATCTGAGGCCTTCTGAAGGCATTTTGTAGGTATGAAACCAATGCTGAAGCTGCAAAACAGCTGCTCAAGTTAAATAACACTGGTAGGAAGAGATGGTTGGTATCTGATGGTGCAGAAAGGAGTAGAAAAGGAAGCACAGACTGCTGACTTCTGAATAACTTTTCTTTTGAATAATTCATTTTCTTCTATTTGCTTCTTATTCGAGATTCTTCCGGGAGTAAAAGTCATCATAGCACACACAGAAACCAAGGGACCTCTGGGAGACTCACATTTAGGAGAGGTAAATTTTTGGTACAGTTGTACTGTGTTTTATCAGCAGTGATGTGATACATCGATACCTCCTGTTAGATAAATGCCTTCCTTCCCCTGAGTGGGATGGCCAGGATCACCCTGGTGTGGCACGTGAATGAATCCCACAGAGAGTTGGCACTGTTTGCATTCCTGCACATGTGGCTGCACAGCACGAGGTGAGACCAGGGCACTAGTCTGTGTCTGCCTGGCAGCTAGAACAGGTAGGGATGTACTCCCATCAGTGGGCAGCAGCAATAAGGTAATTTGCTGCTTGGTTTAACCTTTGTTTTATAGGTGTCTTTTGTTGTGTAATAAGATACCCAGCTAATAGGTTAGCAGGTGTTCCTTTCCAGTAAGCCAAATGCCTGGTTCATTTTTTTATGGCCTTTACCATCCCCCAATTTCATGTATATAAACCTCCTTTTCCCTGGTTGGAAGTTAATGATTTCAATAAAACTGGCATTTTGCAGTGGTCAAAATTGTTGGTGAAACAGATCTTTTAAATCAATCAATGATGCTGTCTGTGTCTGGCAAAATAACCTATGTTTATTCCAGTTTGGATTTGGTTTATCCCCTAGATATGGGTGAGTAGCCCACACAATGCTAGTGGTTACTACACAGTGTATGGAGAAGAAGCACTGCACGCTGATCACTTTACAGCTCACCTGAGTTTTGGGGACACTCAGACCATCTGGGCTCGCACTGGGTACCTGGGCTTCCTGCGCAGGACGGAGCTGACGGATGCTAGCGGAGGTGAGAGGAAACACCTAGATCTACAGGTACACTTGTGTGAGGCTCCTTGGGGAAGCTGAGCCAGCAAAGATTAGGCTGTCCGGCAAGTTTATGCTGACTTCCATCACAGAGGACCCCTGAATTAAGTAGATGTTCTGTCATTCAGCAGGTTCAGGACATGCGCAGACACCAGTGATTTTGCAGTCTTTCAGAAGTTAAAGGTCTAGAGGAGAAACTTTCCAGTATAGAAAATAAATTGTTAATCTTGGGGGGGTTTTGATCTAAGCCAAGATGCCTAAATTTGGGAAAAGTTTATCTTCCATCTGCTCTGTTTTCTGTTGAGACAGAATACAAAGTAGATATAGCTCTTGATTATCATATATTTTAAAAAATAAATCTCTGAACATCCTAAAAAAAAAGAGTTTGAATGTTTGTAACTTAATAACAAATGTATATTGCTGGTTTTGTGTGATTGGACATAAGTGGATGATGGTGTCTACATGAATAGTGTCAGTGTTCCAACTGCTGCCAGTGGATAATGATAGCAAGTTTTTGTGCCTTGTAACTTTCTGAAAAATCACATATCTTAGAGATTTTTATCACCATGGAACAATGTCAGTTGTCCTTTAGCTTTTAAGAGACTTAGTGCAGTGAATTAACATACAGTACACATGAAATACAGCTTCCTAGCATGATTTTCACCTCCAGTGACACAACTGAGCAGAACTATAAAACTGTTAACAAAGAAAAAACAAAATTGAACTGAAGAGAGTTACAGGATGAATGTGGAGAGTGTGTCCTTCAGGTAGGGTCTAGGAGAGCTTTGTTTATTTAACCTTTTTATTTAAAGCTGAGGCTGGGGAGAGGACAGAGTTGTTCTTACTGTGTAAGCTATGGGATCTTAAGAAGCTGAGTAGAATTTTGCTGGCATGAGGACAAGTGGGTATAAGCTGGTGTTAAAAAGAAAAGAAGTTAAATTTGGAAACTGAAAAAGTTTGTGTCGATCAGAGAAGAAAAGTTCTCTGGTAAGAATAGTGGAATAAAAAGATGCTTTAACATTGGATTTTGCTTGGGTTTATGAACTGAGGTTACATTATATGAGAGAAAGGACAGAACTGGATGACCCAGAAATTCTTTTCAGTGTGGTTTCAGTTGCTTGGAGTCAAAAGGCAGAAGTGCTACATGAGCTCTTAATTCTCTCCAAATGCTAGAGCTTGTATTACAGACTCTTTCCCCTGGGTAGCACTGGGAACATCTTGAATGTCAGGAATAAGCACATACAGGTGACCATGTTTGTCCTGCAGATGTGATGATGTTGAAATGTGTGTGCTGTATTGCAGAGAGGCATGATGCCCTGTATGTGGTGGGCTCTCTGGATGAAACACTGGAGCTCAGAGGAATGAGGTACCACCCCATCGACATAGAAACCTCTGTAATCAGGGCACATAAGAGCATTGCAGAATGGTAAGAACCTCAGCATTATTCTTCTGTATTATTTTATTTCTTCTAAAGCAGAAGAACTTATAACTTCCTTGGCTGTGTTGGAATGTACCTGTAGGTGTGGTAAAGACATCTCAAGGATTTCATGGACTATGTCTTTTCACACGTATTATTCCCATTTGGCCCTAATGAATTATGTGTATCACTGGCTGTAGGTCCTCTCCAGCCTCAAAGCATTCAGGTTTACTTGTAAGCTTTGGGAGGTCTTGCCTTTCTTTTAATAATCTCTTTTAATAACTTGTCTAGGTATTTTTTCCTCCCCATTAACATGTGTGTCATGCCAACAGTGCTGTGTTTACATGGACAAACCTGCTGGTGGTGGTGGTGGAGCTGGAAGGCTCGGAGCAGGAAGCGCTGGATCTGGTCGCACTGGTGACAAATGTGGTCCTGGAGGAGCATTATCTCATCGTTGGTGTTGTTGTCATCGTGGATCCCGGGGTCATTCCCATCAACTCCCGTGGCGAGAAACAACGGATGCACTTGAGAGATGGATTTTTAGCTGATCAGTTGGATCCTATTTATGTTGCCTACAATATGTGAAAACAGCAAATCACATCAAGGCTAAAGCACCAAAATCCAAGGGACTTTCCTCGTAATTTATAACATCAGAATCCATGCTCTGTTTTTAAAAGCTGTTGAAGACCTTAGGAAAATGGAGATACTTCTCTTTACATACAGACCTTCATCTCCCAGATTGCATTTGCTTTCATAAACCCGTTGTAACAGTCACAGCTGTCTTAGGATGGAGAGTTTGCTGGAATTCCTGAAGGAAGCTTTTTAGAACTATCATGGACCAATTTTATTTTAGCGGGGAGCAAGGGTGGGGGGAATAATTATGAATGTCAGTACTTGATGCACTGCATAAAAGGACATAGAGTGGGGCGGGGAGAGAACACCAGCTCTGAGGAGGACTCCTGGAAACAGCAGCCACAATCATGAGTAACCATCCAGAGTTCACCCTCCATATGACTGCAGTATATCGGCAGTATCGGGTTTGGGATGTAACCTTCAACATTGCACACATCTCTACCACATTCTCTACTGAAAAGAATTTTGCACATATTTGAGATTTAAAAATGCAGCCTTTTTATTTTAAATCACTGACTCATCCCTATTTAGAAGAAGCCAACCTGTTCCAATCCCAGATTCAGTGTAACAGTTGTGCTGCTGTTCAGTTTTTTTGTACCAAGCAAAAACAAATACTGTAACAAGGTTACTTACAGTGCCATGCTGGACTCTGTAATGCTATAAACTTTATAATAAAATACAAAGTAATACCCAGTTTTAAGTACTTGATGCAAGAGCCTTCAGTGTTCTTGCTCTTCTAACTCCATGGTAATTGCTTGTTTTCATAGTGTTAGCTGTTAATTCCTGCCCTGCATAATGCCAAGGATTTGAAAATCCATTCCAAAGCCACTAGTCTCTGAATGATTTGTACAAATGTTTACAAAGCATGGGCTTACAGTATGTTTTCCCTGAATATTCTGTGCTAAAATTTAAAATAGTAACTGTTTTCCCCCACCATGGAAAACGTATTCAGTGTTAGTTAGCTTGAGCTGCTGTGGTACAAACTTCCTTTGTTTTCTTTGGAATTGTATTTAAACTTTTTTGTTCAGGCTAAAATATCCAGTTGGTTGAGTCACAGTTGGACTAATTAAGGTTTTGAAGTTTCTGCCTGATCTAATACTACAGTGAACCTAAAGCAGAAAGAGAATACAAAGTTTTTCAAATACTTCTGTGTTTAAAGGTAAGCACGAGACTAGCAAATAATTATTTTTATAGATTTAAGACTTTGAGAGCTACATAAAATTTTTTTAATAATGCACAAGTTTGCAAAAGAGCCGGTTTTTTCTGCAAGGCAATTCTGCCTGGATCAGTGCCTAAGAAAGATGGATGTCAGTCCCCTGATACATCAGATTTATCCACGGTCAAGTAAACTCTAAAATCTTCAAGAAAAAGCTTTCTATAGTAGTTATGGGCCCTGATGGTGTTTACCTGTGGTGTATAATACAGCTGCATACTCTGACTGTAACTATGTACAGAACTTGTGTAACAGTGTTTGAGTACAGGAGCCTCCAGCAGTGGGCTGTGGGACACCCCTCCTACCAAAACAGCTGGCAAAAGGAGAGAACTCCCTAACCCCCAGTTCCATGTTGTAGTTTTTTAGCAAATAAGGCGTTGTAAAACTTTTGTATTGAGATACTGGTGAAAGTGAGACAAGTTGCCTTGTAAAGTAAACCTTAAAACAAAAAGCTTATTAAACATTTCAAAACAGCTCTTGCCAATCTGACTTGAATGAATGCTGAAACTTAGGCTGTTAGGTCAAAACCTTGGCTTAGCACAGTTCTCACTCATATTTCAGACAGTTTAATGCCTTAAGAGCTTTTTCTGCAAAGCTTCACTGCAATTGCTGTGCAGGTAAAGCAGTTGTAAAGCCTGGATGGTCCCGAATTTCCTGTGTTTTGAACCTCTGCCAAGCTGCAATGCTGACGTCACTATGTCACACATGACATCACTGCCATGGGGCTGGCAGGGCGTGGCTGGTATGATGTCACTGCCATGGTGCCACTAAGCAGCTGCTCCATGCATGGCCAGGCCTTTCCAGGGCCTCTGAGCTCCAGCTCCGGGCATAGACTGGCTATGGCCCTGATTGGTTTGCAGCTGGACATCCACCAGAGTTTATACCCTTCAAAAACATTGCAGAAGGCACCAGCTGGACAGAGAGAGGCCTGATGCGCCATCCAGGCTGATGACTGCTAAGGAGAAAGCACTAGCTGAAAAGGAAAAGCGCGACCAGAAAGAGCAGGACCAGGATGATGCCCTCCAGCAACCTCATCCGGCTGACCTACAGCAGCCGCTGCACTACCAAAATCCTCTGGAACTGTCAGGATAAAGAAAACCCTCTAACAGTGTCTTTGTAGTGCTGGAGAGTGAGGCAGTACTTTATTCCTGGCCAAGGTTTGTAAGTGGCTGACAAAATTCTAGCCTTTGCAGACACTGATACAAAACTTTTTCATCTATTCCTACATTTTTAGCAAACAAATTCATGTTCATTGGTTTCAAATTGTATAATTCTCTTTCATTTATTAGTATACTGTCCTCTACTGGTTATTGATTCCTCACTGTTCATGCTAATTAGTCGATATTTTTAGGGGTTTTAGTATCTGTTTCCTCCAGTAGGGACTTTTCAACAAAGAGACACAGTCTTTGTTAGTCTCTTCTGGTTTCTGCAAAATATCCTTGTAGTCCATAAATTCTGCATTCCAGATGTCCAGCTTCAACAATACATCTTTCTTTCCCAGGCTTTGTTCATTGAAGCATATTAGAGTTAGATTGTCAAAACTTAACGTCTCAGTAAATTTCCCAAGCTGTGTTCCCATAAAAGCAACTTTAGACAACTTTGCTAAATGCTGGCTAAAAGTGCTACAAAACGAATGCACTGCGTATAATTAATATACTGGCTATGATTAATTAAAACAAATTTTTTTTAAATTAATTAAAACATTTTAAAGATACATCAATTCCAACAGCTGCAGCAGCTTGGAAAGGCTGTAAAAAGTCCTTAAAACCAACTTTTCCTGTCCCTCTAGCAATGTGGCTCATGGGAAGTAGGGTGTCTGGTTTAATTTTTATCTAGACAAAATGATGTGCTGCACCAGCATTACTTCCAGAGTGTGTTTCCAAGTGGTTTCCTTTCTCTGACACAAAGTTCAGTGCAAAAACTTCTTTGGGGTATAGCCGATGGGTCAGACTGCTGGGCCCACAATTAGCCCTCAGTGTGCTGAACACTGTGTGGTTACAGGACATTCCATCTTGGAAAGGAGCTCTGGGAATTTTTTTCATGTCATCTGCATTTCTTAACACAGATTTTCAAGTGTTTCTGACCAAAGCACCTGCTTTTGCTTAGATCCTTGTTTATGGAAGTAAATTAAGTTGTAGTCTCCTAAAAGAAAGCAAATGTTTTGTTTTAAAATGCAGGAGAGGTGAGGCACCTACAGAAACCGTTTGTGCAGGCAGTAGATTTAGGAAAAAAGCACAAATTGATCCTGCAAAATGTGATTTGTGTTTAAAAGCACTGCACATAACGAGACAATGACATCTTGGAGCCTTTGCTGTTTTTCTCAATTTCAGCTAAGCGTTTTGCCTCGAATCCAGAGAGTACTGCGTGTGACGTGTTTAAAGCACGCTGGATTTCAGTGCCAAAGCAACTTAACTCATCTTTCTCAAAACTAATGAGGACAGGATTCAAAAATCTGTAATTCATCTTAAATTAAATGAGTGTGACATTGAAATCCCAGCTCATAGTAAAGGTATAAGGACGATATTTTGGTTGGTTGGTCGGTCGGTCGGTCAGTTGGTCGGTTGGTTGGTTGGTTGGTGGGTGGATTTTTACCTGATTTGTGGGAATATAAAATGTACTAACCAGGCAATTCTAAGCCCTGTCTCCTGAACTAACATTTGCTGTCTCTGGCTCTCTGGCCCTCGGTACACTGAAGGAATGCTGTTGAAGCAGAATGTTTCAGATTTATTCTGGGGTGCAAGTGAGTACTAAATAACCTTGTAAACATTAATGAATCTGCCTTTATTGCATCAGTGTTCATTGTGAGCCAGCACTTCATACCAGCATTTTAAGATCTTTATGACACTTAGGCAACAGTACTATGAGGTTGCTTTAATGCCCTTATTTATTATTAATTGTTACCCAGAAATTTATTAGTGGAAAAAGGGAAGCAGCTGGTTAATATACTTTAAATATTTATGTGGTCAGATATTTCAAATGAGATATTTGCAAGCCAGAATTCCTTGTCATGACCAATTCTAATGTGGATTTTTGCTACAATCTTCAGATTTTGTGTTTGTGTTTGGATTTTGTGTTATTTTTGTTTTGTTTAGGAGGAACTAGGCACACCAGGTTTTATGGTGTGGTGTGGTTATGCCAGTGCCATATAAGCAGAGTTCTATTTTTTTGTATTTCAATATATGTTATTAAAATAATATACACCACTGAATTTTCTTCCAGTCACTTCTGGTTTATTTAACTCTGTTCTCACCTAAACATAGAACTGCTATTTTTCTAGCATTCCTTAGAACTTGTCTAGCAAAGGTAACTGCAAAATCATTATTTATTTCTGCGACTTTTCTCTGCCAAATGCGGATGACAGTGCTGCAGTTGGTTCTGTTCCTTTTCTGGGGTCTGTAAAAGTCCACACCTCATTTGTGGGAAGAAAATCACAGTTTTCTTTTTAAGATTTTTTTTTTTCTTGCTGTCAGCACGTGAGCTCTGCTTTTGAATGATTCAGCCTGGATCCACTTCCATCAACGGTTAAGATGAAACATATGTTTTTTTCAGATGAGCAACAATCAGCACTCCTGGTAAGATCCTGTGTGGAAGAACATTTGGGAGTGGTGTCTGTAAGTGCTCTTACAGTGTTGGTAATTTTTTGTCTGATCCAGGGAGAGGGTTCCCTTTCACAGATACACATCTCCTAAAATTGTCTGGGGAGATCATAAAAGTGCAGATTCTAATCTCCCAGAGCAGAAAGTAACTGCAGCATTTTAAATTCTGAAAACGTGTTTCAGCAGAGGTACAATACAGCATGGATGTACAAAATCTGCCCCTCTGACACTTTTCTGGCTTCGGAAGTGAGTCTGCATCTTTTAAAAATCTCAGGCCCTGCCTATTGCTGTACTTCTCTTTGTTTCAGCTTTTACTAGTGTTGATAAGTAGAAAACTGTTGGTGTCCTTCCTGGTAGGAAATTCATTTGAATCCTCTTCATAGGGTCAAAAACATGACTCTCAAATGTGGCTCCCAGGCAGACCCTTCTACTGAAGCATCAGAGCCCTCTGCTGAACTCAGGTTCAGGCTTGAGAGACGGTCCAGAGAGTCCTGTCTACCCTGCCTCACCTCAGGTACACGGAGACAGACTGTGTCCCCACCCATTGTTCTCACACATGGCCTCAGGTCTGTACCAGTGTTGAAAGCAGCTGAACCGAGACCTGAGGAGGATGTTAAAAATGTGGTGGAAGTAACTTGGATGCTAAACAGCTTTTCATCAAGTGAGCACTATGCTGGGATGGCAAAATGGCTTTTTGTGTTAGGTGTTAGGACAAGATGCTGTCCTTTGTATGCCTGGCTCTGCCTGAATGTCGCCTTGCACAGCCTGGGGGAGGCTGATGAGAATAGCAAGATGGTCCCTGTCCAAAGATGTAATTTTTTGCATGAAATCATTATAAAATGTGGAATGAGGTAAACCCAGTGCCATCTGAGAGCATTTTTGCTGTGAATCTGTCACTATTGATGCAGCAGGCCAGGAAGGCCCAGCTCACAGATGCTGCTGAGCTGAATGCAGGTGCAGACTGGAAAGTCAGAAGCATAGGCTTTGGGGAGGTTGTCCTGGTTTAAGTTGAGGCTTTGCAAGGGCTCACCACTGCAAGCCCCTGGATGACCCTGGTAGCAGCAGTCACATCCTGCAGAGGGGCCTTCCCACCAGTTCCTTTGTCCTGTCAGGTACACCTGGTAGTGTGGGCAGCCAGGTGGAACACGGTGTTTGTGACAGTCGTGGGCTGTCTGGGCAGTCACAGTGACACCAGGGAGGAAATGAGGAGTTGATGCCCAACAAGAAACTCAGGGGCATGAACTGTAGCAGTGCTTCAGGCCGGATCCCCCAGCCTTCCTCTCTCAGTGCAGAGCACCCTGGCACAAAAGGACACATTTTTCACCAGAGGCCAAACCAACATTTTATTCTTGTCATTTCCACACACTTAGGAGGCTGTGCCTGGTCTGTGGTCACACTGGGGCAATCCCTCTTCCCTTCTGACTGAGCCTGGACACTTTGTCAAGGCATATCCCAGGCCCAGGAGCTGACCCCAGTGCAGGAGCCTCATACACTGTTGCTTCCAGTTCTGCAGGCTGCTAAAAGCAGGATTGATCAACAAGAGAAAAGACTGAGCTGTCAGATGGTTATGCTTTTAGATGGTTATGCTTTTAAATTGTTACACGTTGCCTTGCAAGCCAAGGGTGTCTCAATGTGCCAAGAAATGGGTGGGCTCTACTGAGCATCTGTGAGGGTACAGGAGCTGGGTTTCCTGGGTCAATGCCAGGCACAGAGCCCACAGGAATCACTGGCAGCCTTCCCATTCAGGCCAGTGGGCTCAGCAGGAAGTTTCCATAACCAGCCCCTCTGCATCACCCCCTCCTTGAATTTCCCTTTTTCCTTTGCATGCAAGCTTGGATAACGACATCCCTCTGCTTCTAGCCCCATGCACATTCCGGACTTAAAACAGCAGGGAAGGAGCTTGAGGCAAGGCACTCACTCACTGCATCCAGCCCAGTGGGCACTAGCTGATAGCCTTTCCTGAGCCACACAGGTGTTTTTTGTTCACAAAGCCACAGCACTTTTAATGAGCTGCTTAAGTCTAGCACAAGCTGAACTCTAAGGTGTCTGTAATCACACCCAGTCCTTTTCCTGGAGGAGCAATGCTGCCTTGCATCTCTTCAGCATGAGCAGAAGAGAACTGCTTCCCACCAGTTCACTCATGCTCAAAGAACTCATGGCAAGCAGCAGTGACCATCGCAATGAAGGCCACAAACTCCTGGAAGTCGCACTCTGCATCCCCGTCGCAGTCCAGTGCCTCCATGACTTTGTCCACAGTCTCCTGGTCTTTGATTTCCTGAAGGGATAAAAACAGGCAGCCAAGGCTGGGGAGGACCACAGCAAGGCCCAGACAGTAACATGTCCCCATTTCTCAAGTGCTCTCATGGCTAAATCCCTGTTCAGACACATCCCAAATATCTTGTGGCTGTTACCAGTCTGTGGTGAGGCACTGTCCTGTGCCCTTGGGAATCACAGCCACAGCTGTGCTGTTGGGAAGGGACATCTTGAGCCCCTTGGAGCAAGGCTGTCCCCCCATGTCAGGGAGGGTAATTTCCCTAGTATCCAGCCCACACCCCAGTCTGCCATACAGTCTGTTGCCCTCATCCTGCTGCTCTGTAGAGCTGGAGCAAAGGATTTAGTGCCCTACTGTGTAAATAAACCCCTTCACCTGCGCTGGCTTCCAGTGGGAGATGGAGTTAATGGAGTGCAGGGGCTGCTCGATGCCCCCTGAGCCCAGCCAGGCTGCGGGGAGGCAGTACTTACACCGAGGAAGTGGGTCAGCTCGTTGTTGATGAGCTCCTTCAGTTCCGATTTCTTCAGCTTGTGCTTGTCTCCCTCCTTCCCGGAGTACTGGTGGAAGACATCGATGATGGCGATCATCGCCTTCTCCAGCTCAGACATGGCCATGGCGTGGCCCTAAAGTTAGAGGGAACGTGGGAACGCCAGCCTGGGTAACCTGCAGCAATTCCTATTGCTTTGGAAGCACGGCCACCCCGGCGCTCCGTCTATTCATCAGCAAGGTCGGATCCGCGCTCAAGGCATTCTGCTGGGAAGCACTGGCAGCAGCTCTGGCTTCAGGGGGAAGGTTCCGAGAGACCATTAGTCTGCTGCCAGGGGCTCTCGAATATAGCAGGGCCACAAGACGAGGAGAGGGGCAGGCATGGGGTCAGCTCCGGAGCTTCAGAAAGGTTTTGCTGTCCCTGCTGTCACAGGTCCCCTCACCTATGCCTTTGCCTGCAGACCTATCTCCAGCCCAGGAGTCAGGGGAACCGGGTAGGAACCAGTTTTGATGAGTGCCAGCAGGTCAAAATGAACACCTCCCTCTCCCGCACTTGATCTGGAGACCCTCTTGGGAATGATAATAATTCTGATTGCAGCGTTCCCTGCAGTCTTCACAAACGGAAAAACCAAAGAGGCTCTGATCAAATAGGGAGAGCTGCCAACCCACCTTCCCAAAACCTGGGAAAATAATAAAGCCTCGTTGCCTGGCACTCGGTTCGTCCATATCCCACAGGTAAATGTCTCCGGTCCTGCGACCTGGCTCCTCTTTCTCCACCCCAAGGTAGTGAATCTGATCCCACAGCTGATGTCCTCCCCCACCCAGCAGTCAGTGTTCGAACTTAAAGACTGTTCCCAGACAAGGTTGAAAATATCTTAAGAGCCCTTTGCATGCTCCCGCCCTGCCTGCTTCCCGTCCGCAAGGCTGAGGAGTGCTCCAGCTCTCCTCGGGCTCCGCAGAGGTGATGTGGAGCGACTATACTACCCTGACAGTGTCGCCTACAAGGCGGGTACAGCCCGCCCGGCACCGTCCGGCACCCCCCGGCCCTTCTCACCTCCCTGCTGCCGGCGAGACTGTGGCACAGCGATGCGGCGTGGCCAGGCACCCCGGGGAGCCGCTGGCTTCTTATGCCTGCGCGGGGAGCCGGGGAGGCAGCGGCAGCCGGGGCGGGGTGTCCGAGCTGGGCGCTGTGCCTGCACCGCAGCGCTGCTCGCGGGGACTGGACCCGCCGCCACGCGGGAGCCGCTGGAAAGGCGCTCTTGTGAGAGGAAAACACCGCCTGCTTTACTTGTTTTCTGAAGATGGTAAAGGGACATAGTTTCAGTCAACCAGTTTTTATAGGTGACACATACGTAGTGATATGGCCCATTTCAAAACGTATTGCAGTAAACTGATTTTTTTTGTAAACAAGCACTTGGATATTATCCCAGCAGAGCCAGCTGTTACCCATTACAAATAAATCTATTATGGTGCCATTTATTTGTTCATATTTTTCAAAG
>VYZQ01032129.1:0-20413 GCA_013400655.1 Mystacornis crossleyi | reverse complement strand
GTTAGTAACTTCCCAAGTACAGCTCCTCTATTAGGATTGGTAGTAGTTTCCATACAGGTTACATAACCCAGGAGTCTTTTTGACCTGTAGGCATGATTTTTAGTATTACAGTGAACATAGTTCACTGGACCTTGAGTATTTTGCCAGGTTAGCAATGTAGACATAGACATACATCAACATCTTGATTTACTACATCCTTAAAGCTTGTTAGTTACAGGAGGTCCACGGGTAGGGGATATTCCAGTGATGGGGTCTCCTTTCTTATCATTAGGCTTGAAAGTATACAAAGACCTTACACCAAAGAACATTCTAACTTAAGACAATCTTAACATATTCCACATTTTGCAACAGCATGGGAGGCTCCAGGTCTGTGGTGGGGTTTGGTTTGGAAGGGGCAGATGTGGCAGAGCTCTGCCTGCCCGCTGCTCTCAGCCATGTCCTGGGGGATGGTGGCTCTGCCCTGGGGCAGCAGGGAGAGCAGCATGGAAGCAGTCATAGCTTCCGTGGCTGAGGTTGGTCAGGCCATCCTGGCTGCCCCAAGCATCAGTGTGAGCCTGCACAGGTGTAAGCACTGGGATAGTACCAGGAGAACATGGCAGAGTCCCTCACCCAGAGTTCCCCAGAGCCAGTACCTTGCTGTCAGGAGCCATCCTGCCTGTGCCTGCCGCATATTCCCTGCCAGGGGACATCCCACCTGTCCCTGTTGCATGTTCGCTGCTCCTGGCTGCTGCTGGCACCAGCTTTCATGAGGCCACAGAGTGAGCCTGAGCAGTGACCCGAGGGGGTGAACCGAGCTGGCTTGTTTTGCCAGGTTAGACTGAATCTGGATCACATCCACATCACCTCACAAATGCCAGTGCTGGTGCAGATGTGAGCGGCAGCAGCTGGGGCAGGGAGCAAGGCTGTGCTGCCGGCAGGAGCGCTGGCCTAGAGGGCTTGGGGAACTATAATATTGTCCTCCACTCTTTCCCAGCACATTAACTGCGATGTCAGCTTCTCAAGAGGGCAGTAGCAGCTGCTTTAATGGCCCTGAAATTTCACAGTAGTCCTTAGAAATCTTTCATATGTTCTTAAATATCAGGCCTCAGGAGGCCAATGGAATCACCTGTCTGGAGTTCCTATCCACAGGCATCCAAGATCCCTGTGCTTGTAGCCGGTCTTTCCCAAGATGTTCCGACTACCCACAGCTATCTGCTGAGCAGGGTTTAACTGTGTCTGACAAGGTGTTTAGTGAACAAGTTGTTCTGACACGAGGCAGGATGTTGAAAAATGCAGGGAACTGTGGGATCTCTGTTGGGGAAATGCTACATTTCATTTTGTTCTTGTGCCTGTGGCAAATTCCAAGCAGGAAGGTTAAAGCTGGTTTTGTTGCTTTCTATTGCTAAGCTGCCCTTCGTGCATTACACTCAAAGCAATATTATATACCATTGTTAACAGCAAATGTTTTATGGGAAGGTGATGGAGGGGAATGATTATGCTTTTCTGAACCCTCTTTGCCATTAATGAGTTACAGCCATTAAAAATGATGATGCTCAAGAGGCCCTACAGTGTGTAGTCATGCAGAGAAAAGGCTCTTGCCACCAGCAGTCTCTCCGTGGTGTGACATAGTCTGTCCACCACAGTGGACACTTCCCAACTTAGAGCTGTGTCTGATAAATACTCATCTGTGTTTGTGTTAGTCCTCCCTAATGATGCACAGAAGGATTCTGACACGCTTCAGTTGGAGAAAGTTACTGTCCCACCTAAGATTCCTCTGCCTATCACTGCTCCATGTAGCATCAAGCCCTTTCCCTGTCAGTCTGTCTGAACACAGCTCCCCGAGGGAACAGAACAGCACAGCCTCTGATGGGACATGAAGCCAGAACAGTTGGCTGTGGACCTGAATTTCTGTTTCAGTTTCAGTTTCAGTTCTGAAGGGATTCCCTCAGTCAGAGCACTGGCAATTTATTCCCTTTACATACGCTTTTGCTGTCCTCAAGCTCCTCCACTCAGCTCTGCTCAGTGGGCAGCTCCACAGCTATGTGGATCTTATAGCTGAGATAATGAATCTTTCATGTAGAAGATTCTCCTCTTCCTGGGAGATTGTCACCTGAGGCCACTAAAGAGGCTGAGAAACTTGCTGTCGTGTTTGCTGAAACGTGTGGGGGAACATCAGCAATGGCCTCAGGTGTTCACGTGGCTGAACAGGAAAAAAGGATCAGAAAGGATATGATGATGTTTAATGTATATAATGAATTATAATTTTCTTATTACTTGTAATAACAATTATATTTAATGGGCCTCCTGATTTGGCCTCAATCCTGTCTTCTCTCTTACTTGCAGACCAGGCTCTGAGTTTACCACTCCAAGAAGCTGGAGGGAGCGGCTCTTCTAGGGAGGAGATAAGGGGCCACAAATCAAGGGCTGTGAGAAAGCAGTCTAGAGGAGTTTAAGTGAAGGAGAAATGGAAAACAAAAAGGGACAGAAGAACACCCTTCCTTGAAAATGCTAACACAGGCAGTGTTATGAAAATGCTAACACAGGCAGTGTTATGAAAATGCTAACACAGGCTGGATGTATGCACATGTGGAGAATGAGAGGAGACTCATCGGACACCAGCACATGGAGACAGCAATGAGCACAGACTCGGAGTTTGGCGGAGGGCAGAGGCACTGAAGGGAGAGAGTGAGGAATTGCAGGATCCTATTGGTAACACACACATCTAAGCTGGAATCTTCAGGTTAAGTCTTTCCTGGATTTTCCACTCTTCAGACTTCAGACACAGGCACCTTTATGACCTCTCCTGGGAAGTCACAGGCACCTTTATGACCTCTCCTGGTAATTTTGACTTGCCCCAATTTCTCCTCTCCTGCAGGGATGATGTTCCATGCAGACCACTCTACAATCAGACTGTGTCTAGCTCACCAGGAAACTGATTTTCTGTGTGTTTTCTTAATTTATGTATTTCTGTCCACTATCAAAAGTGATCCTTGGGCTATGCATTTAACCTCTCCCAGGCTGGTTCAGTGGTCATCACTACAGCTCTCTTTCCTTTTTGTCCTAATTAACAAGGAATGATAAATAACTTTTAAATTAAGACATTTAAATATTTGATCTTCCTGTTCTCCTCATTCCCCATCAGCACATAATTTTCTTTTGAATGTTATCACAGCACACACTTTTCCTGTTTTCACATGGAAAAGTAGGCTGATAACTTTTATTCAGGCCCGTGCTTTTATATTTTAAAATGTTAACTATGCAGGTTAACTGACCATCTTGCAATGAGTCCCATAACAGCCTCTTGTATTTTTCTCTTCTTGGAGATATAAGAATCAAAATCAACTTGATAAGGCAATTGTTAGCCCAACATTTGCTGGGGGGAGCTCCCTCTTTCTGAAAAAGAAACAGAGCTTTAGACCAGGGCAAAAGTACAAACTTCAACCTTTCCTCTGCTCATTCTCAAATCCCTGTCTAAGTAAAGATTTAAAATTGTATTAATTTTCCTTCTTAACCACCTGCTCCTGCTACTGCAGAAGGAAAGTCAAAGGAATCTCATGGTCATGTGAGGAAAGAGGATCTGTCCATGTTACCTGGGACAAGCAGGGCTGGGACATTCTAGCTAACAAGAGGGAAAATAGTCCATGTTGGTATTCCAGGACACTCTGGAGATCGTGATAAAGGGAGACCCAATAGGAAAACTCAGTTCAAGTCCAGAAGGTCTTATTAATTCTGGCTCTGTGCCAATAGTGCAGAAGTGCCAGCTGGCCCCCACAGCTATGTAAGTGTCTTTCCCGGTGCTCCAGGTTCTGAAAGGGCTTTGTGTGTACCACCGGAGCCAGTGTGGATCTGGCACTGTATCCTGTCTCATGCACTCCTTTAGGACTGGAAGTGCAGATCAGTGATAACATATACCTTGGAGCACTGGTATATGTGGATTGACTTCTTCCAGAGCTTTCCTGGATGTGTCTGCACTGCTCTTAGCAGAACTCCGAGTTCCAGCAGTGTGGTGAGGGGCCATCTGACCGCATGGGGAAACCTGGGTTCACTGGATTCTTGCTTCTGGCTGTTGCTGAAGGAAAAGGGCATTTCTAAGCTTGAACTGGTAGTTCATAAACAAATTAGTCATACTTCACTCTTGCAAAATTTTTCTCCTTTTCATATGGAGTAAATCTGAACACTTTGAGGCCAAGTCCTCCCTTAGGAATATATTACAAGCTTTAAAAGGACTTTTAATGGAAGTAAATTATATTTTAGCAACATAAAGGTGCTTACTCCTCCCCATATGACTCATTTTGGGGTGTCAGTGTGCATACATTTTTCTATTGCCATTTCCCAGGAAAAAGCTATTTAAAAATATGAAATTAAGATGTATTTTTCAATAAAAGTACAATCCTTACAATTCACTGTGGACCTTGAAAGGTTTGGCAAGTATGGAGATCAATTCCCTGATCTGGAATTCCTTGGCCAGAGGTGCAAAGCAGTCCTTACTCTGGTCTCCAGAAGGGAGTTACCCCTCTTCTTGCACCAGTGCTGCAGAAGGAGAAGCAGACATGAAGCAGAACAGGCTGCTCAGTGCTGCATCTCGCTGAGTTTGGTGAAGCCTGGCAAGCACAACCTGAACTCCATGGCTAAACTGTTCAAGGGGAGTAGAAATAGGACCTGGTTACTTTTTCCAGGCTTTTATATCCTGGTGGCTGCTGCTACTGTTAAATACGATAAACTCGTTTTTGTTCATGTTAGCCGGCCATCAATACTCCCTGTTTGCTGGGCAAGCCCAGGACGTTCCCCTCCCCACCTGTCAAACCTGGAGTGTGCTTTGGCACCATGCCACTGCACAGTCTCAATGACTTGAGCAGAAACGAGACATCCCAGTACTTAAGCTGCCTCTGTTTCATGAGATTTTCTTCCCATCTGTCTGGTTTCAGAAGAAGAAAGTGTTTGCTGGTCAGAGAGGTTTTCCACTTGCGCCTCCTTCAGCTTTCCATTACCTCTCCGAGGTTATATGGGGTGCAGGCTATACACTGTACTGTAGTATATGCAGAGGTGTTCAGACTTAATTTATTCCCTTCTCCTGGATAAAGATTATTGCAGCTGTGTGTTTTGGAAAACTATCAATGAAGGGAGTTCAGCTCATACAACACACTTTCAATAGGGTACTGTACTCTATATTTCCAGGTTCTGTTTTAATTACACTTGAATATTACCTTGGAGGAAGCTGAAATCTGGAAAATGTTTTCTCATATACCATGTCTTAAACCTTCCTGACCTTCTGTTTTATACCAAGTACTTTTATGTTTGTGATGAAAACCATATAATATGGGGCAAGGTCTGGCTATCCAGGATAATCTACCAGAGACACACTGTCAGTCCTTCCTAGCAAAGACTGAGCAATTCTAACTGAGAAGTGTCCCCACCATCCCTCACCCCACCACCTTCCAGCAGTCATTCCTTCTTTCCTCCCTTCACATGGCTCCAACAAGAGCCCCATGCTGTGAATAGGACATTCAGTGGCACGGGGAGGCTTCTGCTGCTCCGAAGAATCTTGAGGGACTGAGATACAGGATGGCTCATGCAGTGCCAGTGTATTGCCTGTATCCCAGAAAAACAAGGAAAAGGCCCAGCCTCATTAGAGGGGCTGTGTCCAGCAGTGCACTCCTACGGCTTCTCGGAGGCTGGTGAGCCACAGCAGCCCAGGAGCCCTTGGGATACCTGAACAGCTCCTCCTGGGCCAGGGGAGCGAGTGCTGCTCTGGAGTGCCTGTACTGGCTGCACTGGGCACCACTGGAAAAAAAAAACAACCACCCAGTGTCCAGAATTTAAACCTCAAGGCATCTGGCACTGTGCTGGGAGAGCATGGCATTGGTGAGAACTCTGGCATGGCACATGTCGTCTGCCAGGAATAAGCGGCTACGAGCAGGTTACAAGCAGGTTACAAGCAGGTTGCAAGCAGGTTACAGAGGTGCCCTATGGACTCACAGCAAGAGGTGCAAACCTCCTCCAGCGATCTGAGAGCGTGTGCTTCCCAGGGCTGACAGCAGAACAGAATCTGTAGGAATCAGGCATCTGATCCAGAGCAGCTTTCAAGCAAACTTTAAATCCATGCCAAAGGGAGCACATCTTGATCTTCACATCCTTGGGATGTCTGGAGAATGTGCTGGGACAATGGGTTTTCACGAATATGTGTGAGCAGCAGAGGGTTTGTCAGTCCCCTGCCCAGCTCTTGAAGCCCAGCACCTCACCGTTCCAGAAGTACAGAAGGCTGCCAGCATCCTTCTTCTACGACTTCTTGAGGAGTTCACGCCTCCTGAAGGCATGGGATGGTGGTGACCCCTCCAGCCTGGGACCCTGGGCTCTGCTCTGAAGCCTGGCACTGACAGGCCTCATGAAGTTCCACCTTCACTTGTCCCAACACCTCACCCTAAAAAGCAAAGTAACTTTTACTTCATAATGAGTAACAGAAATTACATAAATCATGTCAAGCAGAGACTTTTTAGTGGCACTGAACTGGTTTTTAACTCAGCTGTAAACAAGGATTTTCAACTCTGAGGCAAGAACTTATAAAATGGAAAGCTTTTCATTAGAAAGCAGTGATTATGGAAAAGCAGGGTTGATCATAATAGAAAGCTGATTTTTGAACTCCTAATGTGATGCTAGAGCTGAGAGGGAAAGCTGATCCCCAGACTGTAAAGGTCAAAATCCAGTAAAAGTAGAAAGTTAGTAGTGCCTCTGTGGTGTTGATGAGACTGTTACCGCAACATTAAATGAGTTCTGGTGTTTACATACTAAAAGTATTTGGAGAAGTGAGAGCCTAAAGGAAGAAACCCAAGAAGAAAAAATCTGGTAACAAAGGTGCACAGTAAAAGCAGAACAAAGTTGATCAACCTCTTTCACAGAAAATAAGAGAAAAACATTCATCACAGTCTGCACAGGTAGACCAATGCCCATGGGAGTAAGTTTTTTCATGCAGCAGACAAAGAAGCCAATTCAGTAATTCAAAGTGGAAACTGGACAGTAAGTAGAAATAGCTGCTTATTAAAAAATGAAGTGCTAATATTCCCAGAATTAGCTTAAAGCTGAATGTGGTGAGCTTTTTAAAACTTTCGGTCTTTAAATCAATCCTGGATCTCTCTTTCCAAATATGTAATACCCAGCTATTACATAGCGTCATTTAATTCCACAGAAATTTAAAAATAGGCTTTAAAAAAAATAGATGGGAAAAGGGGCACCACATCAGACAGTCATGCTCCTCTTACAGGACAGTGGCCAACCCCTGGTAAGTCCTACTGGTTTGAGCCATGATGTCCCATTGTACCAGTTTACTGTGAGTTTTGGGCTTCATATGGAAGAATGGTTTTGCCAAGTTGGACCACGGATCCCATGGAGCTCATCTTCTATAGTGAGCAGCAGATCACTACAAAGAAAATAAAGACAGGACAAATGTGCAGCAAGGTTTTCTTGGCAGAGCTTTTGAAGTTCCAGCCACGGGGCTCAGAAAGTCCCATGGACTCATTCATGGTCAGCAGCTTTTCATGGATTTTTCTTCCTTTTTTTTTTTTTAAATACATAAACTTTAGCATCCCATGCAGGGTGTGCTCAGGAGTTCTGCAGCTGGGCTACCCTGGGGCAATCAGTGTCTTTCTGCTTGCTTCAAGCCTGTCCTGAGCCACTATCATTTGGTGCACTGTGGTTCTTGTTTGGGAGAAAACTTGTTCCCAGTTCGCATTCTTAGTCCTCACCACTTTTCCTTTTTGCCCCAGTCACCCTTCACTGAAGGGCTCCAGTCTAATTACTTTTCCCACAGAAGCTGTTCCATACCTCCAGTCCTTCTTACTGCCCTTCTCCAGCTCTTTTGTATCCAGAAGTGTTTCAGAGTTCTGTGCAGTGGCTGCATATTGTTTTCTCATTTATTCTCTATTTCCCTCTCAGTCATTCCTAAATCTGCATTTGCTTCCCTGATTGCTGTAAAAACTGAGCTGACACTTCAGGGACTCAGAAGGAAAATTTTTTACCTTGGCTAAGCAGAGCTTATCAGGCCAAATGATCCTCATTGTTCTTCTTGCCCTTATCACCTGTGAATTAAATTGCCATCCTTCAACTACATTATTAGATTCAGTCAGTATCAACAGCCCCATAGTTTGCTTATAATTGCTGGCTCAGAACAGTCACCCTTTAAAGTACTGAATTAAGCTCCTTTTCTCTTGAGAATCCCAAACCTCTGGAATCTCCCCAAAATCCTAAGATTTATTAAAAATCAGTAGACTTATTGGTGCAGGTTAAATGTTTTAAAACTCTGACAGTGCCAGCACATGCTCCTCATCACTTTCTTATCTTACTGGCATGGGGAATATTTCATTACTGTTGCAAGAAGTGAATTATTTCTTATGGCTTTTTCTCTTACCAAAAATATTATAATGTTTTGAGAGACAGATAGCTCCACTGCGTTTTGAGATAAAGAGCAGGTCATTTTTCTAGAATTCCAAATAATCCATTTGTGTTTAAAGTTTCTATGCCACTGAAAGATTCCATCTTATATTTTCTTATATTTTCTGGAGCTTACTGATCAAATATTATTATGCTCCTGCCAGTTGCTCAAGTCCTTTCTTTCTCTCCCTCTTTCCTCACACTCAGTGTTTCTTGCCTGTCTATTGACTAATCCAGCAGCTGTCCTCACAGTGCTCCTGAACCACCAGGCTGTCTGTAACCAGCTCTTTACCTAGGAACACAGGCAGTAAAAGGAGTCAGTTAGATGTGGAAGTGTGTACTTTAAGTCCTTCCTTGAGGTCAGATCAGCTATTCCCCAGAGGGTGTACAGGGGTAGATGTCTGTCTCAGCCACGCTTTGCAAGCTGTCCAGCTTCGGACTGTGGGGCACAGGCAGGAATGTGACTTTCCCAGTAGCAGTGGGAGACATGGGGAGTTCCCCCTCCTGTTGCCTCCAGCCAGGTAGAACTGCAGCAGGGAAAAGGAGCTAGGCCCAAACTCTCATCACCTTGGCAATAAAATCCCCACAACAAACCCAGGGACACTTGTGTTTAATAGGAGCCTCTCCAATCCTCTTTTTTCCTGGACAGTAAGATCCTCTCGTGCCTGCAGCTGAATCCCAACAGGACAGAGGGACCCAAGTACCAGTACCTGTCCCCAGCCAGGCGGCTCGTTTGGGACACTGTGCCAGGTGTCACTCACCAGCCCCTGCTCTGCACAGACACTTCATCTTGCTCTCCCAGGGCTCTTCCCTCTTGCTGTGGGGGAAGCTGCTTACTTTAGTGCTCTGAATCAGCTGCTGGAGCCATGGGCTGCTGTGAAAAGCACAAAAATGCCAAAGTTAAGCACTTTGTAAAGTCCAGAGCTACCTTTTAACCCTAGGCTGCACACGGCTAGGAGAAGACAGACTGCTTGCGCCTGTGGCCCAGCAATGACATCTGTGATCCATCTGAAAGTCTCGTCAGTGAAAGTCCCTCATCATCCAGACTCAGGTTTCTAACCTCTGTTGGTTTGGATTCCCACAACAACACACAACAGTCAATGTTGTCAGAAAGTTACTGCTGTTTCTGGCTGTTCAATGCCACTGTCATAAGTTATTCATCTCTGCTGAGCTTCTAAACTATTGTACCAGCAAAGGTGTGGCCAGCAGGACCAGGGCAGGGATCATCCTCCAGTGCTGGGCAGTGGTGAGGCTGCACCTTGAATCCTGGGACTAGTTCTGGGTCCTTCATGACAAGAAAGACTTTGAGGGGCTGGAGCGTGTCCAGAGAAGGGCAATGGAGCTGGGGAAGGGTCTGGAGCACAGGTGTGATGAGAAGAAGCTGAGAGAGCTGGGCAGGCTCAGCCTGGAGAAAAGGATACTCAGGAGGGAAGGAAATTGTAGCCAGGTGGGGGTTGGTCTCTTCACCCAGGTAACAAGTGACAGGACAACAGAAAACAGCCTCAAGTAATGCCAGGGAAGGTTTAGGTTGGATATTAAGACAATTTTTTCATGGAAAGGGTGGTCAGTCATTGAACAGGCTGCCCATGGCAGTGGTGGAGTCACCATCCCCGGAGGTGTTCAAAAATGTGTGGATGTGGCACACGGGGACATAGGTTAGTGGTAAACCTGGCAACGTTTGGCTAAGGGTTGGACTCCATGATCTTGGAGGTCTTTTCCAGCCTTAACGATTGATTCCATGATCCAGCAGCCTGCTCTTGCTCTAAGCCTTCAGCAGCTTCTGGGCTAGAGCTCTCAGTAAAGCCCTGGGAGCCACTAGCGTGGGAAGGACAGGCAAGTGCGAAGAATTACTTGCACCAAGCCCTCAGAATAAGGGTTTTTTCCTGACAGGCACATAGAGAGAATCACAGAATCGTTTAGGGTGGAAAAACCTCTGAGATTATTGAGTCCAACCTTTGACTGATCACCACCTTGTCAACTAAACCATAGCACTGAGTGTCACATCCAGTTGTTTCTTCAACACCTCCAGGAATGGTGACTTCACCACCGCCCTGGGCAGCCCCTGCCAATGCTTGACAACTCCTTCTGTGCAGAAATTCTTCCTGATGGCCAACCTGAACCTCTCATGGTGCACCTTGAGTCTGTGTCCTCTTGTCCTGGTGTTTGTTATCTGGGATGTGTCTGTTCCCTCAGAAGCACTGTCACCCACCCAGCTCATGCGTACTTGGGGGTTCATCCACTCTACAGGTGCTCCTGCATTTGCTCCACCTTATTATTCAGTCTTTCACCCAGTCTCTGTCCCTGCTGGCCTCCCCTGCTGTGGGGGCTGCCTGTCTGCATCCCCACGAGAGCCACTTGTCCCCAGGTCCTCTCTCCGAAGCCAGATTCCCTTAGAGCACCTCCTCCTGCTTCTCCCCTCGCTGCCTTTAGCCCTTTATCCTCCCTAGCTGGGTTCCTGTAACCCGATCGCCAATCCGATGAGTTAATGAGTTCTTTGCCATCTGAAATTTATGAGCCTTGTTTCACCTTTGCAGAAAAGAGAGCTGAGGGGAAGATATCTCTCCCCTTCTCTCAGCATGGGGAGGACCCAAGTTGTGTTTCTCTTCTGAAATTTCTGGGGAAAGAATAATGTTTTGAAGGCATGAGCATGAGCAAACTGAAATGTGTCTGGTTTTATCAGTTAAAGGCTTATTTCTGACTTTATGCCACAATCAATGGCATTGTGTAAAAACAGGCAGATGGAAACTGGATGTGCAGAAGCAATACCTTCATTTTAATTCAATTTAATTAGTTTAATGGCATTTCTCTGGCAGTATGACGGGCAGAGGCTGCTCAGCCTGAATTCCTGGCCAGCAAAGTATGGCTTAAGATATTATATCAAAGAGATTCAAAGACAAAAAACAGGGAAAAGAATATTTTCTGTTCCCTAGCAGAGGGTCAGCCAATTAATCACTGTTATTGTTGACTAAGTCATTTTTTCTTGACAGCTGTGCCCTTCAAAATGACATCAGGGGAAACTGAATCCATTTGCATTACTTCAGCTGGCCAAATCACTGCAGAAAGTTGAAACTAGTTCTGAAAAAAAACCCCAGGAAAACAGGGACATCAGTGAACTCAGAATGACAGAATAAATGGGCTATTCTGAGCACTCAGCAAAGTGCATTTACTGCTCTGTATTTACTGTTTTTCAAAAAATGTTAAGATTACTGTTTATTGAATTTGTTGAGAAGCAATGAAATCTCCTGCAATTTTATTTTTAAATATCATTTTACTACCCAACAGCAATAGTAAATCCATAAAATAACACGATTGACCAGGACTATGGAGTAAAAAAAAAATTGTTTGCTTTGTACATTCTTATTAGTCTTGGCTAAGATGTTATAAAAGCAGTATCTTTTAACACTTTTTATTATACAAGGGTCAAGGGGTTTTCATGTTTCTTAAAGAAACCTTCAAATAGCCCACATAGCGGGTTCCTGCATCTTTCATATGGCTGCTGTATAAACAAGCCCATTTTACACAGGAAATGACATAACCATGTAAAAGTGTACATGGAGTTTAGGCACATATTCAAACACTAATGGGAATGCATTGTTTTCGATGGCATACTTTTATGTTTACCTATTGAGCTTAGTACCCATATTTTAGCCAAATACAACAAAAATTATCCACACATACCTGTCTTATAGTGTACTGTTTATTTGAAATTTGGACCTTCACAAAGACTCTCGTGGGACAGATAATGACCCTAAAAAGTAAATACAAATGAGGCATTCTCAGTGAGAGAGTGAAACCTGCCATCATAAAGGTGGAAAGCTGAACTTTTAACCTGTATTGCTTTACAGCTCAGGTTTCTGCCATCCAGTTGCTCACACCAACTCACCCATGGGAAGAAAACCGTAACAATAATTTAGGGTGTCTATCCTTGCACATTATATAATGACCTGGCTAAAGAAAGTAGTGCCAAGACCCTGCAGCCATAGAATCACAGAATCACTCAGATTGGAAAAGACCTCTACTAAACCACATCACCAAATGTCACATCTGCTTGTTTGCTGAACACTTCCAGGGATGGTGACTCCACCACTTCCCAGGACAATGTCAAGGTTCTCTGTTTCTCTCCAGTTTCTGTGCTGAGTGTCAACTCCAGGCTGTGCCTTATTCCTAAACCCCTGGGTTTGGAGGAGAATGAAGATCGAGGGAACCCCGCCTGGGTTTTTTGTTTTGTGCTCATCTGTGACATCCATGTACCTTGGGAAGTTTTGATGCCTGTTTCTGTTCTCATGCCAGGTAACTGAAACTGCAGATTGCCATGTAAAGTCTTGGCAAGATGGGTAACAATTTGTGAGTAGACAGAAGTTTGTGCTAGGGGATTCCAATGCCTCCAACAATGTACCAATAAAGCACCTATAGGCTAGTACACATTTACACCATGGGGAAAGTCAGTAGAGCATTCCAGAATAACATAATGTTGAACAACAATTCCCAGAGTTATCGAACAATTTCACAATGTCAATGCAAAAGGACTCTCGGGACATCACAATAGTGGTTTATAACTAATGGTATAAACCAAGAATACCCAATATAAGACCTAAAAGTGAAAAAACCCTACCCTATTCCTATGCCCACAATTATAAACGCCTCACTTTGAGCTGAATCAATCTTGAGCAGTGCCAGGGCTGTCCCTTCTGGATGTCACCACATTTGAAAGACCAGCCAGCTCAAGCAAACTGAATGTCATGTTACCTCCTAACTGGGACACTTGGGCTGAAACTGCTTCTGTTTTGGCCAAACCCGATTTTGAAGCAGTAACAATCCATTATAATTTCCTCATGTTACTGTCTGTAGTTTCAAATTTGTTTAAACTGATACTAACAGACCTACTTGTGGTTTGTTTTTTTTCTTTTCCTCTCTAGGTGTAACTCTCACCAAGCAGAATGTGGGCTTTTGAATGATTAAAGGTGTTTTTTTTAAGACTTTAGTTTGTTAGTATTTCCTTTAATTTTTCCTCAGATCATACTGCTTTGGAATAATTGCAAAACCTTGGCATATTTTTCCATTTAGATGCTGATACATACTCAATTTAAATACTGTTTATCTGAACCTTTACCTTGCTTTGTTCATGCATTGAAAGAGTCATACAAAGACAGCAAGAAAGAACCTCAGAGAGGTTTATACCTACTAGGTTTTAGAAACTTTCTAGCGTGACCAGCCTCACCAGGACTCTCAGGCTGGTCACCAGCTCTGCAGTGTGAACTGAACAGGAATTTTCCTCAGATTTCCAATCATGCCTTGCATGTAACACCAGTGCTCCCGTCCACCAAAGTTGTTACAACACTTGATGAACCCAGGTGGTACTGAAGCAAACTGCCCCATGCAGGCAGTCCTAATCCCAGGAGTTAATTTGTCTTAATTTAGATTTGCTTCAAGTGTATTTAAATAGGCAGTATTTACTATTTTAAACTGATCACCCTGAGCCACTGAGGAACGTGCCTGTGTGGTTAATAACTGGCATGGCACAGCTGTGTTTCATACATCAGAGCAGAGATTTCCTTGGGAATGTGCAAACAGCATTCCCAGAGAGTGGGAGCAGCACTTGCCTAAGGAAGAAAAGAAACAACCCTTTGTCGTGGTCATCTAGCAAACCTCTCCAGAAGATAGCTGGAGTCAGGGCTAGAGGAAGCTGCAAACACACCTGAAAACAGCCAGGAGCAGGAAAAGAACTACTTGAACAGATTGGGGGAAAAAAGCCTGAGCCGCCCTCCTGGCTGTGGACTTGGCAGGGGTATGTTTTCTCTCCTACTGTAGCAACGGTAAAAATCAGCTTTTCGTAAAGCTTAGACTTGAAGTTTTGAAAGATTGGCTGGTGATAAGCAGTTAGTGCTGGGGTCAGTAACTGCTGGGCCTGGCCTAAGGCTCCATCCGGATGAGGAAGAGCAGGACCTGGGAAGTGCACTCTGGAAGGGAGATGGAGAATCCCTGCAGGCAGCCCTGACCCACAAAAAAGACCCATAAAATTCCTGAATTTCTCATGCACTTGTTATGAAGTAGCTTCAAGTGCTCGCCATTCCACGTGCCCGCTGCCCTGCACGCTGGGCATTCATCGTCCGGGCAAGGGCAGCTTTCTGGTCCCCAGCTTTGCAGCAGGCAGGCAGTCCCTGCAGGCAGGAAAACCAGGCAGTGTCAGCCCCTGTGGGCAGGAATGACAGCACTGAGCAAACCTCACAGACCAAATCTCCCTGCCGGGTCGTTCTGCATTCCCGAGCTACAGGTGAGGGCACAGGGCAGGTCACCTGTACAGGGCTTCCCCAGGTGTCTGGCAGCAAGGCTGCTTATCCAGGTATGTTAAGCTGGTTAAAGGCTCAGCTGCCCAGAGAGTGCAGGAGAGAGAGCAGAGCTTTATGTCACTGTTTATGGCCGTTGACCAGGAATCATGCATGGTTTGCTGCTGGTGTGAGCTTGATCATGTCCAGGCTGGGGTACTGAGCAGAAGGACCTTGGGGACTGTACTCAGCTCCCTGCCACTACCCATGCCAGTGATGCTGTGCAGAGCCAGGAAATCTTATGACTGGATGGTCTAAGCAATATCAAACCTTAGCATCTATATTTTGTACTATTGATAAACTCCTTCAGTAATTTCTGATGGTTCATAGGACCTTTCTGATCCATCTGTAGTTGAACATTTGGTACCTACTTTTCTGGGTGGAAACATACAGGAGCGATCCCATTTATAATCCATGTCTGGAATAGATAAAGGGGATATACAAGCACACAGCCCTTGGAGGGTGGAATAAAAGGATACCAAAGCTCTTGTGCAACCACCTACATAACTCATTTTTGCCCCAAATACATCAAGCGATAGTGTCATTCCCCACCAGATCAAACCAGGCCATCCTTTCAGATCTTTCTTTCAATGTCTCCACAGTTTCTCTCTGCAGCAGCAAAACACACAGACATGTTTTGCATAACCCTGGTATTCTGCTGCACAGAAAAGTCCCTTTCACTTGTATATATTGTACAAAAACATAAAACTATTTCTTAATTGCATTATAATTACGCAGAGTTGGACAGCTAGGTACAATGCAGCACTGTGTCAATAAATTATTACATCTTATGCCGTAATTGAACATTTTTACTATGAGCGTTTGAGAACAACTTGGACCTTATACAGAATAATATATTTTGCTACATAATAATGGAAAGGTGGATACTTCAGAAAGATATGTAGCTTGGAGGAAACATACATGGAAGCAAATACCTCCTGCATCACCTATCTTCATGTAAAACTTAAAACTAAACCAACATATTATATTTAATGACCCCTTTTAATATATGCAGAGTTTCAAGAGCTAATCAGAAAGAAATCATATTACAGTGCAACTATTTACACCAAGATGGGGACACACCAGAACACAACTCTTCTCAACACTGGGACTCTTTTCTGCCATTTATGAATGGACAAAGCACATGGGGATCAGACAGAAATTCAGTCTCAAGAACAGCGTTCAAAGGAACAAACAGGTCATATCCACAGCTCACTGATACCATCTCTATCCACTGCCTCAAGGCTAAAGGCAGGAGATCTCGAGGTGTAGAGGTATCATCTTCTCTGTCATGGCCTTCACTTAGAGTCAGTCCTGTGTTGCCAGTGGCACAGGGCCTTAAATCCAGCTGAGTGACAGCATCCAAATGCTACTGAAGTATGTCCATGGAGAGACATATAGAAACACTGGATTTATTGCTACATCCTTGTAAACATACTTACCCTAGAGGTAAGAAATCTAGTTAACCTTGATTGAGGAGAAGTTATGTCCAATGTGTTGTATTACTTTTCATAACATATTCATGTGAGCAACTGTTCTGCTACCTACAACCACAGGACTCCACCACCATGTCCTCGTACTGCTTGTAGACCACGTTGTTTGCAGAGTCAATGAAAAGGATGCTGATGGGGCTCAGACGGGTTGGGACACAGCAAGTCGGGGGGGTTGATTCAGGGTCCATCGAGTTCATTAATGTCTGGATGACTGCATGGTTGGTGGGCTCCAGGTGGGATCGGAGGGGGAATTCACAGAGCCCTTCGCAGTGATATGCTTCATACTCCAGAGGGGCTATTATCCAGTCGTCCCAGCCCATATCCTTAAAATTCACGTGGAGGGCTTTTCTGCTACACCTCGCCTTCAGATTCTTGGTGGGCCTCTTCCCTTGCCGTGTTGCTAGAGGGGCTCTTCTCTTCCGCCTCTGGTTGAATAAGTACTCATAAACAGTTTTGTCATCTTGGCCAGATCTAGCTTTGATTTCATTGAAGAACAAGTCTCTTTTTTTTGTCCTCCCAAACACCAAGAACAGAGCCTTTTCATTGACCTGTCTTCCTGTTCTGTTAAATCCCACACTCCTGAGATCAACAGCTCTCCCCCTGTCAAAAGTTTCCAGCTCAAAACACAAGTTAACTAAGTTTTTAAAGTTTCTGAAAAGTTTCCAGATGTCAAACACTTCCCACTTGGGTGTATCAGTGATACTGACAGTCCGAGAGTCCAGGAGTGTTGAGGCTTGTCTGTTTGTAGAGCAACTAAATAATTTCACTTGGGAAGTTTTTCCAGAAGAATGAGATTTCCATGTATCAGAAGGTTTTTTTCTCAATATTCGAAGCTCTGCTCCCAGCAAACCATCTTTTTCTAATGCACTGATGTCAAAAATATATTTTTGTTTTCTTATAGTTGGTGCTCGCTCATCTAAAAAAAGCACACACATTTTTAAATGTATATCAAGCACAGACCAGTATCAGTTATTCAGTTCTTAATGATTTTCCTCAAATTTGCTCATAAGCCTAGAAGTTAGCCCACTGAACAGAAAGAGCAATTTTTGTCTAAGGGATCAGCTCCATGCAGGGACTCAGAAGAACTCAGGGACTCACCAGGGAAATGAGTTTCTGAGTCTGCCTTGTAGAAATCTGATTTCTTTCACCAGTGGGCATTTTCTACCTTCAAAGTTGTGATTAGCCAATTGAAAAATAATGCTTTTTCAGGGCTGAGCACTCACAGAATCTATTCACCACTTATATCTGACTTAAATTACTGAAACAGAGCTTCAGTGGAAACCAGGCCTCATGCTGGCTCCAAACATGAGCAAATTTACCCCTAGATGATACAATAGTGAATTAGTCCTTTAAAACCAGCATCCCCAGGAACTGCCAGACACAAGGATAACTGCCTAATTAGCTAAACTCCACATGATTCACAAATTTTCAAACTGGGCAGAAAAACATTCCTCCCTTTACCCTGACTTTACAGTTGCTTGCTTCAGCTGGTGAGGAATATGGCTGAGCCAGCCTTCCAGTGACGT
Source organism: Mystacornis crossleyi (assembly GCA_013400655.1). Lineage (NCBI taxonomy): Eukaryota > Metazoa > Chordata > Aves > Passeriformes > Timaliidae > Mystacornis > Mystacornis crossleyi. The sequence continues at coordinate 2,671 of VYZQ01032129.1, read as the reverse complement.
GACATTAACAGTGCCTTCCAGTGGCAAGCTGAGAACCTGAAGGCAGCACTTGTCAGCAGTGTATCCCTCCTTCCCAGCAGCCAAGCTGTTAATGAAGAGATGGCAAACAAATCCAGTCCTGGTGAGTCTTTCATCACAATTCCTTCACCAGCTGTAGCCTGTGTTGCTTCTTTAAGAACGTGACAAAACTCTTATAAATGTCACTGGAAGCAACACGGGGCTCCCCCAGCAGAGTGGTGAGGTGAACATCATTCGTTGGGAGCCTGGTTATTTCTCCTGTGAAAGCAAACGCTGGCCCAAATTTCCAAAAGTGTTTGGAACCAGAATGTTGAGCTGCAAGTTCTGGAGTCCCGGAAGTTACTACCCTTGGTAGTCTGTGCTGAGCTGTGGGCTCCTTGGTGGTACCTGAAAGTTTTGAGCTAGTACAGATACACCCACCCCACAGGATAATGACTCCTGGGTCTGCAGTAGTTCCTCACAATTCTACCTTGAACAAACCAGACTGGCCCTATCATACTGAAACTTGTGGGGTTCTTTTTCACAGAATAGTTCCGTTCTTAGCATATAATATGTTTTTAGGCACACTACAATCTAACGTTAGCCATTTCCATGAGCTAGTTTCCAGCTAGCTAGAAAGAAAATAAGACAAAAATGCAAAAGGTTTTTAAACACCTAAGCATGCAAAGACTGATTGATCTTCAACAATATGCATCTAAAATACTTTCTAAATGTTTTCTTTGGCTGCCACACAACCATCTAGTTCTGCCTGTAAATGAGTTTTCCAAGATAAGGCAGGAGGACAAAATCTGCAGCAAAGTTGTGTGATTTCATTTACATTAAAAAGAGCTATTTGACTTTAACAAAGTATGATTATTTTCCAATACTCTCTGCATTTATAAACACACTCAGACATCTCTCTCTGTCCACACTCAACTCACACACAAGCTCCTTTCTTACCTTGTCCTTTGTCTATAAAGCTGGTTATTGTATTGGCAAGTCCAGCCTCCAGTTTTACACTTCCATTAACACCCTTTCTTTCTGCATCTGAGAGAGTCCTGTACAAAGAGAGCATGTATTCATGTGGCGTTATCGGGGGATGTCGGAAAGTTTCCTTAGCTTCCCTCTGGGTCACAGGCTCTTTAGTCTTTTTGGTTTTGAAAGAATCAGTGTCAGTACTGGTTGTGCCAGTTTTTTTCAAAGCCACCTTGCTGCTAAGATTTTGAACCTTTGGAGTCACTGTCCTTACTCCAGAAGGTCTGCTGGGGAGATGTCCTACCTTGCCCTCCGTGGCTGCTGTTCTTGAGGGAACCTTCTTTGACTCATCATTCTTGGCCAGCAGAGCTCCAGCCTGAACAGCACTGCTTTTAGTCCTGGCCTTGGAGGTCCCAGCACTGTATCCATGGCTTGCAGTCCTCAGTGTACCTGCCCGTGCGGAGGGATTCCTCTCCTTTCCTTCTGCTTTCAAAAAATCTAGTTTAGATCCTGGATTACCCTGGCCTGCTTCAGAATTACTCAGCGCTCCAGGAACTAGATCCAGAGACAGCCAAGTCAAATGCCAAAGCAGTAAAGTGAGAAAATGCAGGATTTTCATCCTCTGGTCTTCCTCTGAATGCCACTAAAGAAAAAATCAGAAGAGGTTCCTCCAGTTTGGCAGAAGAAAACATGAAAGAAATTAAAAACCAAAGTTAGCAAAAATGGTTTTCGTTTGAGATTAAAACATTTCAAATATCGTTGTTCAATACTTGTATCCAGTCCCATAGTGGAAATGCTCATGTACTCAGATACAATCTCCCCTGACTTCAGTTAGCAGCTATAAAGAACTTGTTCTTGAAAAGAGAAAGTTTACCACCTCGTTTTCTTCTGTAAAACTGACTGAAAACTTGAAGGAGTCTTGTTTAAATCCAAGGTTTTTTTTTTTTTTCCAAGAAGGAAGAATGGCGTAATGCTGCCTCTGTGTTAAAAGGTTTTTTTAAAGTTTTGAGTTTTGAATCCTTTCCAGTGAAAATATTTCACACACAGAGACCTGCAGGTGCTCAGAAATCTTTTACAAACCTGAACTCTGGAATTGGAAACGGAATTCCAACAAACCTATTTAATTACTCTCTGATGTCATGCTGTCTAAACTAATTTAACTGCGATATATTTCTTTAAAAAAATCTTCTTTACCCTTTTCATTAGCATGAGTCATACTCTGCCTCATGTGAAACAGCTCCACAGTCTCAAAACTCCAGAGGATGCCTTTTCAAGTGGCAGTATGACCCCTGCCTCAGCCCTCGATGAACTTCACGTTTAGACGGGACAAACTGCAAGATCAACAACTGAGACCTGTCACACAGTCCACTGGACACATACATAAACTAATTTAGGAATAATTCATGTAGCTCTTTTTTCAGAGAACTGTAACAGTGGCTTCACTTCGTCCCCCTGTGACTGAAGGGCTGCGCCGTAACGCCGGCGCTTAAGGAGGGTAACATTTAATTTTACACAAACACAACAGGGCCGTGCCCGCAGTCAGTGTATTTTGGCTTATTTATTGCTATGCTTAAAAAACCCCGTGTCAGCCCAGCTGGAGAAGCAGCTCCTGCCGGAGGGGATGCCCCGCGGGGCGGGCGCGGTGCAGCGGGGCAGCAGTGCACCCTGCAGGCAGCCATCCTCCTCCTCCTCCTTCTCC
>VYZQ01032114.1:14279-36783 GCA_013400655.1 Mystacornis crossleyi | reverse complement strand
GGATCGCCCTCTTCTCCCAGGCAGCTTGCAGTAGGACTAGAGAATATAATCTTAAGGTGCACCAGGGGAGGTTTAGATTGGACATCAGGAGGAATTTTTTCATAAAAAGGGTGATTAGATATTAGAAAGGGCTGCCCAGGGCGGTAGTGGAGTCACCGTCCCTGAAAGTGTTTAAGGAAAGACTGGAGGTAGCACTCAGTGCCGTGGTTTGGTTGACAGGGTGGTGATCGGTCATGGGTTGGACTTGATCTCAGAGGTCTTTCCCGACCCCATTGATTCTGTGTGGGCAGCGCTCGGAGTCGCGGCCCGGCTGTGGCCGGTCTGTGTCGCGGGGGTGGGAGTTGCTCGGTGGGTTAGCGGAGAGCAAAGTAGAGAGATCCTGAAGTCCTAAAGATCCCAGCAGTTAAAAAAAAAAAAGGGGGGGTGGTGGTGGAAGAAAACGGTGGTTTTCTCTCACTCTAATAAAAGACCCTCTTTGATTTGAGTAAGCGGCGGTGTTATGCGTGCCTGGCTGCCCTGCCTTGCGATCTGGTGTTTTGAGGGCAGCAGAGAGCAATGACCGGGGTCAAACGGAGGAGTCCGAGGGGAGCTGGTGCTCCTCTGCGCCTGCTGCCGCCTCTTGTGTGCCGGAGAAATCGGTAAACAGTTCCCGCTCGGGCCCCTCGATGGAAACGCCGAAGATGCCGGAGTTCTGCCTCAGGCCGTGGCTCGCCGAGCACACGTGTGCAGGGATGTGTGAGCTCCGGCACACAGAGCCCTGCTGCAGGAGAGGGTATTGTAGGAGGAAGTTCACAGAATCCGTATTATCATCCCGTGACAAAAGTTTTTTTTAAATAGATCTCCAGACTTGCAACTTTGCGGTTCAATTAGGACTAGTGATACCAGCATGGAGCTGCCTTAGCTGGTTTATTAATGCTTCTGTCTATGTGATTTGCTTACGTTAGAAAACAACTTTTGAAATCAGATTATCTGCTTCTTTTTTCCTTAATAATAAGGACAGATTTGCTTTTATCTGGCTTAAATGCTGTAGGAAAATGATCTTTTCCTTTGCTCAAGTTGAATTAAACCTTGAATGTTTCGCTGTAGAAAGTTATGCCATCAGTTCATGACTCATAGTTTTTAAAAAGTGCAGTGATAGGTGACTAGGTGAATTTCACCATGTACTTTCTTTTGTGAGTTCTCTTTAGCAGGTGCATTTGCATAAGCTAGAACTTCTCTCTTTGAAGGGACAGAAATGGCTGAGTGAATTCCGTCTTCTGAATGTATTCTGCCAGAGATCACCTAAAAGGTGAAGCCAGAATATGCTGATTTCAATTTAATGGTCTCATTCTGTCTAGAGGAGATTTTTTCTCTTGAGAGTGACTGTAACATTCAAGGAGCTTTTTCCATCCTTATTTTCTTACTCTACCTCAGCAGCAGCTGCTACTGTAGGTCACCGTAACGTGCTGCGACAGCCACGGATTGCCTTGAAGTCAGTTATCAGTGCTGACAAAGTGCTGCTTGTGTATGGGCATGCTGAGGAGACAGAGCCAGTCTAACATGTACATCTGGTGGTGGAAACCGATTTTGATCACCCCAGAAGAAAAGGGTTGGGTTCTTATGCTAGAAGAAACCATTAGGATGGGGTAGTGGTGCAGTGAATAGGACACTGGGTTGTAGTGTGGCAATTCAGTCCTGATCTCTGCTTGAGTAATGTGGAAGATGTTACTTCTGTCAGCTTCACTCACCTGCAGAATAGGGGTAATGAAACCGGCTTTAATTGTGTGGGACTGATGAAGTGTAGGTGATGCTGTGCAATCTCTATACCATGTGCTGTAGAGTTTCTGCATCATTGACCTGTTTTTCTCTCATGTTGACTCTTGAGAGAGAATGTGCAGCTTCCCATTCGAGTTAACCACTTGCAGCGAAGCTATTTTTTGTCTGGTTCTAACTTGGGTGTCTAAGCTCTTACTCCCTCTAGTCTTTAGTGGATTGAGAAAAAGTCTTTTGCTGGGTGGATTTTTGTACAGAGATACTTGTCCTCTCTCATCAAGTCATCTCTCAATCTCCCTGACTAGGTAGAAGGAAGGATTATGAGGTTTTATGTACAAAGTCTCAAGCAATAGTAAGTTCCAGAAATCATCAGAAGTACAAAGCCATAAGAGAAAGCAATTTCCTTCTATCTTTTAATGTTATTTTTTTTAGCATTCTCAGAGTGCTTAAGTTGTTAACCAGAGAGATTTAGCTGTTCTTCTCCATCGATTTGTCTCTTTAGTCTCCTGCTAAAGAGGTAAATCAATGGTAGAGTAAGATCCTCATGAGCAAGAGTGATGCACTACCAGTGCATCAAGTGCTGGTCCTAAAATCAGTGTAACTGTGCCAAGCCTAGCTGGGACAGTCCTGCGTGATGTGATCCTATAAAAGATGTGTTTGAGTGCCTGCTGTGCAAGAGGTTTGAACAATTGGCTTAGGAGTTTCTATGCGAACTGAAAGACAGCATAGCTGATTGTGGGGATCCCTGGAGAAGTTCTGGTGGTCTGGTACCAGCAGGAGTTAGGGTAGGAGCTTTGACACAGGTCTCTCTGTAGAGCCATAGCAGGAGTGGCATAACTCCAGCTAGCTTTAGGCACAGACCCGATTTTATGTGATCCTATGGAATCATGTTTTAAGTGAGGAGGGAGAGCATATATCTTACCTTAGCTTCCTTTTTTATCCGGTCTAACTGGAATCCCTTCCCACCGATGCTGCTTTGCAAAGAGCAGGGAGATGATTTAGCCATGGCAACAGGAGAGTCATAAATGTTCAACAGGAGTGCTGATGTCTTTGCTTTTCATTGTAGGCACAGTGAGCTGCACTTTGTTCCTGGCAGTTAATGCTTTATATTCAGCCAGTGATGATGTGATAGAGCTCACACCAACTAATTTCAACAAGGAGGTCATCCAGAGTGAGAGCCTGTGGCTTGTGGAGTTCTATGCCCCATGGTAAGAACTGCAGCTGTGTACTTGCTTGCTCTTATCACAGAGGAGCAGCACAGGAATCCGTTGCTGATCAGCTCAAGGTTTCATTCAGCTGTTGACAGCACAGTTGTCATTTTGATGGCCACAAGACTAGCAAAATAGCTGTACCTGGGGTTCCTGTTTTAAATATTTTCATGAGGGAAAAAGGCAGGAATTGGCATTTCAATTTGGCCAACGCTAGCAAAATCTTATATGCCATTTTTCTACTTCAATTTTTCTGGTTAAATTAGTATTAAAAATGACTGATTAAAGTGCAGTAGGTAAGTGAGAAGGTCCCTCACTTCTGTGTTTCTGGGCCTAATTCTGATGTGAGAGCACAGATCTGAATTCACACTTTAAATTTCCAATTTCCACTGAAAAATACTGGCTTTGTGCATCTTAATTTAGCATCTCTTTTTGTCTCCTGTTCTGCCCAGGTCCAGAGTATGGAGTCTATTCCGTTTAAATTCTGGTGATATATATATTCCATCTTTGTACAAATCCTCTGTGATATTGCCATCCAAAGCTCCACATTCTGGACAAAGTGGCCTTTTATTACAACAGCTTGACTGTGTCTGGACTGAGGGGGTTAGGGGAAGCCTTGCTGTGCCTCTTCTAGCGTTGCTGCAGTCTATATAATGTGGCACTCAGAAGCCTGAGTGATGATGCGATCTTGTAGCACAGCCTCTTGTCTTCATGAGTAAATCCTCAGTCTTCTACAGTTTGCTGTGAGTGACTGTGAAATAGTTTTCAGATCTGAATGACATTTACCATTTGTGTTGTTTTTTGGTTTTTTTTCCAAAAGGTGTGGTCATTGTCAAAGGCTAACCCCTGAGTGGAAGAAAGCAGCAACAGCTTTAAAAGTAAGTTTAGCCTTTCAAATGTGCTTGTGGAAGTAGATTGAAGAGATTTTGGCTGTTAGGCATCTGGATTGGGAACATGGAGGAGTTTGGTCCTTAAAACCATTATCACTTTAATCATACTTGTCTAGCCAGAGAAGTGTTATTCAGGTACTTGAAAACTCAGGATTTTTGTTTGGTTTGGTTTGTTGTAGCCTTTTTAAAAGAAGCCATTGAACTGTAGAGGAAGAAAGTCAGTTCTGTCCCTGTGAATTCCCGTTTCTATTCTCTAGGACTGAAAACAGCTTTGTAAGCCGTTGGTGTTGACTGTTTTTTTAAATACAGAAAAATTAGTCATGTCATGATTAGCTGAACTCTTGTCTATGTAAAATATAGATATATTCTTCTTAGAAAACCAAACCAAAAACCCCAATTAAATAATAGCCCAAACAATTTAAAATTCATTTTGTCACACTGAAGAAAGAAGTGGACATTTATAGTGTTCTGTAGTTTAATGCTTGCAGGGTGAAATATCTCTTCTGTTGACTGTTCTGTTGCAGTCCATGTAACTGTCCCTCTCTCTTCCCTGCTTCCCTTGTGCCCCCAGCAGAGAGTATAAAAAGTATTAAATCACTGTAGAAGTCTTAGGTGTCATTTTTTGTTTTGTTTGTAGGGTGTAGTGAAAGTGGGTGCAGTAGATGCAGATAAACATCAGTCCTTGGGTGGACAGTATGGAGTCAGAGGGTTTCCAACTATCAAGATATTTGGAGCCAACAAAAACAAAGCAGAGGATTATCAGGGTAAATATGATGATCTTTTAAATGTTGCATGCCTGAAAACTTCCTGAATGCAGTAATTATGGTAGCTGTTAATGCTGTGTTGTGTGGTGTTTCCTTCCTGTCTAGTTCTTGTAGTAACTGGGAGACAGATGTGTGGGAGTGGTTTGACCAAATTGCATATGTCTTAGCATTGTCTAACAGTCCCACCTGCAGTTCACAGTTGTTGGAGCTTGATAGGCAATTTCAAGGAATTATTCCTTTCTTCCTGTTTATTTGGAGCTTGCCTTAGAGTCACCCCTCATCAGGAAAGCCAGGTAATGAAAAGGTGTAGTCAAGTCTGTCCTGTTGCTTGTATTTAAGTCAGATGTCCCACCACTGGTACTGTACCACTCATAGCCCAGTCCTGCTTTTCTTGAAAGATCATTAGGGTGACGGAGGATTAAGTTTGTAATTGAGTTAGGAGCACACCTTAAACTGGCCTTTTGATGGTTTGATCACCTATTTTTCTGCACTGCAGGTGGCAGGACAAGCGACGCTATTGTTGATGCTGCTCTGAGCGCTCTTCGGTCCCTGGTGAAAGAACGTCTTAGTGGCAGAAGTGGAGGATACAGTTCTGGAAAACAGGTATTTGAGGGAATATGTTTTTATTTTCAACTGGAGACTGTCTTGTACAGGAGATCAAAGCTTCAAACTCCGTCACAGAATTGGAAGGGATGTCTGGAGTTTTATCTAGCCCAGGCGCTGTGCCCAGTGCAGGGCCAGCTGGAGCAGATTGCTCAGGGCTGTGTTTTTTAAAGTTGTGAGTATCTCCAAGAACTGAGACTCCAAATGGACTCTATTCTCCGGGCAACCTGTTCCAGTGTTTGACCATGCTCACAGTAGAAATCCTTCCTCTTATGTTTTAGGTTATGGAATTATAGAATGGTATTGTGTTTTAACTTCGTCCCTTTTGTCTCTTGTTGCAGAGAAGAGCCTGCCTTTGTTTTCTTTACTCTCCTTCACCTTCTCATCAGATGTCCCATGCTCAAAGCCCTTAATCAGCTCTGACCATTGGCTGGACTTCCTCCAGCATGTGCCTGCCTGTTCTATGGGGGAACCCAGAACTAGACCCAGCACTCCAGGTGTTTCACACTGTGCTGAGCAGAGGAAAAGATTCCCTCCTCAGACCTGCTGGCGACTCTCTGCTTAGTGCAGCTCAGGAGGCTGTTGGCCACCTTTGCCACAGGATTGCAGTGCTGGCTCATGTTCAGGTTGTCCTCCAGGACACTTATGTTCCTCTTTGGAAAGTTGCTTTCCAGCTAGTCAGTTCTGAGTGTGTGCTGGTGTATGGGGTGGTTACTCCCCAGGTGCATCTCCCCTTGAACTTTGGGGTTTCTGCTAGCCCTGTTTTCCAGGTGGTTCAGGTACCATTTGCCTAGTCCTAGTCTAAGTTAGACAGATTAAGGTTTTTTAATTTGGTAGTGTTTTTCCGAAGTTGGCTTGCTGGATTTCTCCCTGAAGGTAAATTGAAAAGCTTCTGGGTCCTACTCCTGTTTCTAAATCATGATGCAGGGTACACTCTGACATCCTCAGGATGGCCAGATAGAAGACCTGGGTGGACTTTACCCTGTCGTGTATATCGTGCTCCCACATGTTTGTTTTGCCTGGAAACCAGGACTTGGCTCCAGATGGAATTGGGGGTTGGAGAGCACTTTGTTCATGGACAGATCAGAGCATGAAGAATGGAGAAAGCGTTCCCACATCTTCTTGGTAGTCAGTTTGACCTGATTTCTCTTTTTTCAGAGAAGGTTCATTTGCTGTGTTTTGGAAGTGCTATGGGGAGTAGGCTGTGTGTACTGTCAGTTTTAAAAAAGGGAAAGTTGTATGAGCTAACACTGCCTGTTTTATATCTTGCTCAAATAAAGATCATTTAGTACAATGTGACACACAGGAGTTGGCCTGTGTGGGAGACCAGTTTTGGTTACTTCTTACATGAGGGTCTGTTTGTTTCTTACAGAGCCGGGAGAGCGGAGGTGGAGATAAGAAGGATGTGATTGAGCTGACTGATGACAGCTTTGATAAGAATGTCATAAATAGTGACGATGTGTGGATGGTGGAGTTTTATGCCCCATGGTGTGGGCACTGCAAAAAGTAAATGAGATTTTTCTTTCACAATTCTGTTCCTGCTAGTGCCTGTTTTGTGTAATACCCTTAATCACCTAAAAGAGACCTTGCATCTTTGGTATACCAGAAATTAGGTTTTTTGTGAGGTGATCTAACAAAAATCTGTGGGCTTCTGCTCAAGGCCCCTTGGTGCTGCTCTGGATGCAGTCCTTAGCAGTAAAATTCCCAGTTATCAGTAGAAATAAGATTCATAAGTTACATTAAACTTTTCATTCCTTCAGATGCAGGACATCAGTCTCGTTTGGATAACCCTCTTAGCTGTCATTCTCAGCAAGAGACTTTTTTTTTGAGTAAAATATGCTACATAATGTTGAAGTGTGGTATACTATTACTAGCTCTGAGAGAGCTTAGGGCACTTGTACTCTCTGTTTTTCAGCCTGGAGCCAGAATGGGCAGCTGCTGCCACTGAGGTGAAGGAACAAACAAAAGGAAAAGTAAAGCTGGCTGCAGTAGATGCAACAGTCAATCAGATGCTGGCAAGCCGATATGGGGTGAGTGTACTCTGCAGTGGTTACAATTTCCTTTACATCTCTACCAAGTCAGATTTCTCTTCAATCCTTACTGAACTGTCCCTTAATCTGGTACTACTTAAATGTTTTGTGCTAAAAATAAGTGACATATTCAATTTTTTTCCCACAAATAATTCATGAATGTCAGTAACAATATAAATCAATAGAGAGGAAAAGAATTAATTTAGGTGTTGCTGAGGAGAAAGGCTGTTTATTTCCATAAGACCTTGTATACCTATATTATTTGGAGTGAGAGGTCTCTCTTCAGACTGTGGGCTGGCTGGGCATCTCTGGAACCCTTGGAGCCGGTTATCAGGGATCACTCTGACGATATCAGCTGCCCAGATCAGGTGTGTTGCTCGCCAAAAGAGAGTGGATACTCTTGGATTTATAGTACAGTCCACGGAGCTTACAGTGTGCTGCGTAGTTTCCCTCTAAGTGGACATGGCTGCCAATGAAGAGGAACACTGAGCAAGATTTACTGGAAGTGTAGCAGAAGGAGCTTAAGGTCCACTTGTTGCCATGTAGGCACAGTATTGTTCCCCCACAGACAAATCAGGAAATTAATGTCTAATAAATATGAAGGGTAAAGATAGTCCTCGTGATACTTAAACCTGCAGTGCTTGGTGCATCTAAATTGAGATGAAACCTTTGCTGGTTCATCAGGCCAAAACCCCAAAGCATCATTATAGTGTACATTAACCTTGTTTTGAATTGTTGCAGAGGTAGGAAGCTACAAAATTCAAGTTCAGTCAGAACATGTGAGACTTGATACACGAAGATGTTGAATCTCTTCCCTTGCTCTTAATCTAGAACACACCAGACAAGCAGATGATTTCCACCATAAATATTCAGGTTTATTTGAGCTGATGGCTTAAACTTGTCTTGCAGATTCGTGGATTTCCCACCATTAAAATCTTCCAGAAAGGAGAAGACCCTGTTGATTATGATGGTGGGAGAACTAGATCTGATATCATTGCTCGTGCTCTGGATCTGTTTTCTGATAATGCACCACCACCTGAGCTCCTGGAGGTACCTCTACATCATTTTCTCAAATTTCTTTTCCATCATACTCTTGGCAGCAGTTTCTACAGGTCTACATGAACTCTCAATAAAACTGCCTAAGTGTGGTGTTTTGGTGCACTGTTTTGCCCCAGAAAGTAAAGGATGACAAGTCTTAAATAACAAAAAGCTGAATGTTCATTTCTACCGTTAATTAGTTGTTGTCTGGAGGATGATCAGAATTGATACAGTGAAGGCGTTGACAGGATGGTGCCAGGGGGTTTGAATCTGCTCTTGAGGAATGAGTGAGAAAGTTGGGTTCTGTGCCCTGAAAGTTGGGTTCTGTGCCCTACCTCTTTTCTCTCCGTAAGAGGGCATGGCCTTGTCATTTGTAAAGTGTTCGTTAGGAGATGCATGATGAGTAGTTTTGCTTGTTCAAAAAACTCCACCCTCTGTGAGGCAACTTCTTTTTTCAGCTTGCTGTTGGTAGATTTTGAAATGGTAATCACTTGTTTCTAAAGTGAGGTGCACGCAAGACAGTCCATTGGGATGCAGGAAGGAAAAAATAAAAAAGCATTTGTACTATTAATAAACCTAAAGATATTTTTAAATATCTTTTCTAATATTAATACAACAATGCATGTTGATGTACGTATATATGTATTTAATTGATTCACATATATCAGGGGCTGCATGCTTAGAAATTTATTTACTGGTGGGATGCACAATCAAAGGTTGGAGACCACTGGTACAGGTCACTAGATCAATTCCTTCTTGGGACAGATCCCACAAAAACCAGTGTCGCTGTTACTGTTGCTTGAACGTGCTCATCCACATCGAAGGCTGCCTCTGCCAGCTCTCCTTGCGCTCGCAGGCGTTCGCATAGGCCTGGGGCTGCTCTCTCCAGCCCTGGGCAAGGACAGTGATTTTGAGTAAGAAGTGACATCTCACTGTGCTTTCTGTAAGCCTTATTTGGTACTGCTTAGTTTTCTGTTGCTGCAAGGCTCAACAGAAGACTTTGTGAACTCTTTGTAAATTACTCTTTTGTTGAGGGACCAGTGAAGTAGGAGGCACTTGTAAGCTCTTGTGTCAAGTTGTTTCAGTGCTTACTACCTTGTAGGATGGAGTTATTAGGCTGTTGGAGGGAAGTGCAGTCACAACTGAAGAACAAAGTCTTACTGTCATTGACTTTCTGCTGCTTTCTTCTAGATAATTAATGAGGATGTTCTGAAGAGTACCTGTGATGCTCATCAGCTCTGCATCATTTCTGTCCTGCCTCATATTCTTGACACAGGTACACATACAAGCAAGCAGACTTCTGTATGAATTTGTCGCTTAAAGCATGTAGTTATGTTTTTTAACTTGTCCAATTCTGTCTAACAAACAGGAGCTTCAGGGAGAAATTCTTACCTGGATGTCATGTTAAAAATGGCTGAAAAATACAAAAAGAAAATGTGGGGGTAAGTGTCATTGTCCATTAGTTGTCTTGGAAAAGATGTGAGCATTTCTGGGACTAACGGGATAAAATTTGTATGATACCTGATTAGCTACAGAAAAGAGCTGTTCCTTGTTCAGGGTAGCATATCTTGATATTTCACTAATTACTGGGGAAGGGAATGCTGTGACCTTAAAATAACCTTGTTTTAAAAATTTTATCCACCTCTCAAATTCTGCATTTACAGGTGATACCTAAGCATTAATGAGATTAGGCATCTTTTACTCTTGTCCTAAACACTAAAGTATTTTAGGGAAGTTTCTTTTATCATCTGCTGCTGGTCAGTGGCCCTGCCAGCGTGACTGTTGAGTTCTCAAAAAGCAAGTAAATTGCAGTTTATTAATAAGTTTCATGCTCTCAAAGAAACAGGCCAGCAGGCTGTGCCTTTCCTGCTCCTTCTCTCAGGTGCAGGTTAGGATCTCTGGGACTTATCAGGAAAATGAGAGCTGTTCTGTCACACTGCTGTGAAAGGGAGCAAAATGGCATGAAAGCCTGGGGGAAGATGCTGAGATTGGCTCATTCCATAGGTTCCTCAGAGGACTTTCTAAGCATTAGAGGAACTGAGACCTGACTAGAGAGGAACAAATACTGAGTGCCCTTAGCTAGACATCCGCTATAGTGGTATTTGGGTAGGACTTTGTAACCCTTAGATCTCTGACTTGAGTACTTTTAAACCTTCCTTAGTACTGGCTAAAGTGTAGCATTCATTTCAGGATGGTAACATAGTTCTTCCCCTGCACTGTGTTTAGTGGCTGGTCTTAGGCAGCTTTCAGTGGCTGTGTGGGTGGGACTGGCCTGGAGATGCTGCTGAGAGGAGGCTTTCTTCTGTTGCAAGGTTCAAGATCAGGACTCTCCTTTTCCCCGCTGACTTTGAAAGTGTCAAGGGCAATACAGAGCCCTGCTTGAACTCTGCAGGACTGCAGGATATGTGTGATTTGAAAATAATTGTAGTGCCTATCCTGATGATTAATTTTCTATTTCGTCTCTTCCTTAAGGTGGCTGTGGACAGAAGCAGGTGCTCAGTCAGATCTTGAGAGTTCTCTGGGGATTGGAGGCTTTGGGTATCCAGCAATGGCAGCTGTCAATGCTCGGAAGATGAAATTTGCTCTTCTGAAAGGATCATTCAGTGAGCAAGGGATTAATGAATTTCTCAGGTATGAAATCTTCAAGTGACTTAAATCTTCCTGTAACTGGGGCTATGACTTTAAACCACAAGCAGACTCTCTTGGATCAGACGAGACTTGCACAGTTAAGAGAACTAAGACGATGAGAACTCAGTGGAGTAAGGGAATGGTTTCAGTGGGGATTGCAATAAAGCAGTCATAACTTTTTGTGGTGTGCAGAGTTAAGATGGCCATTTAGACTTAAGATAGGTAGTTTTAGTACAACTGTTGAAAACAGAAGTGGGCTTTGATGTTGAAAAATTCTGTTTCTCTGGTAACTTAAGAAATAACTTAGTAATGAATTCCATTTAATTCAAGTGATGCATTCTGACTAGTCATTAGTAATGGGAATGTTTCCAGTTTGGGAATCTAAATGGGTGCTGTCGAAGTACCTGAGCTTCTGTATATTGCTGTTCATCTTTCTGATTTAGTCTGGTCCTGTCTTCCTCTGCCACCTTTCCATTTTCCTGGCACTTGATAAATTGACTGGGGGAGCTGAAACAATCCATCCCAAAAGTCAGTAGCTCACTGCTCAGTGCAAGTTCCCTGAAACTGCCTGTTGTGTAGCTGGGCAAGAGCCAGTGCTGAAAAGAATGGCATAGGGAAAGGAAATTGAGAGGATGACAGAAGGTGGCAGCAGCACTGAAACAGGGCAGCTATACTTTAACTGTTACTTCAGTGTGGTCAAAGTGAACTGGGAGCTCTGCTTCCAGGGAAAGCACCAGCAGCCATAAGTTATGCAAGAGCCCTTGAGACCTTACATTAGCAGTGTTACTTCCATGTCTGTCCTTGGAGAATGGCAGAGAACAGCGACAATTGCAAAAGCAACTGCAACAGCCTCTCCCCACCTTGCCATAAGAAGCACATTAATTAAATGCAGTTCCTGCTGGATTAATGGAATCGGTGCTATGGAATCAGTGCTATATTCTTACCTGTAGAAGTGATCAGACTTTTTCTTAATGCTGAAAAAAGAAAAATTCTTAGAGCATCAAGTAAAATTCAGGATTCAGGTGCAAGAAGAGAAATACCAGACAGTTTGTACTCATGCACGTGAGAGAAGTGTCTGCTTTTGTCAGACATGGCAAATTTTCTCAGCCTATAAAATCCATCTTAGTGAAGCCTCTCCTGGGTGAGGTTGGATGGTGCTTTCAGGACACAACAGCCAATTTAACAGTGTATACTGCATTAGGTAATTGGTTTGGTATTGTGTTATCATGCAGCCTACTTGCTAGAATAATCTCTTACTTGACACTTCAGCTCAGCTGTGCTGCCTAGAGAAAGCAGTATGATCACGGCTGGTGTGGCTGGCCATTCACTCAGCTGCTGTAGGCAGCTTGTGCAATCTAATAGGCTGTCTCAGCAGTCTAAACTACAAGTACAGATACTGGCACGGTGAAGAGCATAAAAATGGTGAACTCCACTTAGGAAGGATGCTAATTCAGTCTTATTTGCCTCTGAGAGACGCAAAGGGAGTAGCTCCTCAGGATTTTAATGCTGGGCTTTTTGAGCAAGCCTCAATGAGCAAGCCAAGGATGGAGTGTCTCAAACAGAAGCTGGTTACCTCACACCCTTTGGAACCCATGGAGGCTAATTCTCCACGAACAAAGATCACTGGTGATTTCCACTAACGCTTGCAGGTGACTTCCAGAACTAGAATTACAGGCACCCCTTGGAGATGCCTTAAGTGATAAACTGTTAAAGAGGCTGCACTTACCTGTGATTTTTACACTGCTGAAATATGAAATAGTGAATCTCACAGATGTCTTTGCATCCAATTGTAAATTTTCCATGCTGCTTTAAGGGCTCTGTCATTTTCCGTTTCTTGAAGTTTTTGCATCCAGACAGTTTAGATTTACTTGAAGAGATGAAATCTTAAAGTTGTCTTCTTTATACCTGAAGCAGGTTTTGTTCCAGGTGGATAGAGATTGGAGGAATTTCTTAAATTTAACTTCTACTTGTTTTTTTCTCAGGGAACTCTCCGTTGGTCGTGGCTCTACAGCACCAGTGGGTGGTGGAGCTTTCCCCAAAATTCTTTCAGTTGAACCTTGGGATGGCAAAGATGGTGAGGTAAGAGGTGCTCCATTTCTGGAAGTGCTGAGGAATTGCTGGGTTTAGAAGTGACAAGACAGAGTAACTAACGCCTGTTAGTGTGAGAGTTCTTTGTACAAGATTGTGGCAAGTTGTGTTGATGGTTTCCCATTATCTAAATCCTGTCAGCAGACCAAACGGCCCACTGATATCTGACAATTTGGACCAGCTGTTCCTGCCTAACTGTTAGGATGTGATCTGAAAGCTGGATCCCTTGAGGCAGAAATGTATTACCAGTGCTGACTAAGGGAGGTGGTAGTGCATGCATTCAAGATCCCAGTGGACTTTGAGTGTGGAGACTTGGGAGACTTGTGGAGACTTGGGTTCTGTAACATGCTGACCTTGCCGTCAAGGTCTTAATGCCAGAAAGCTTGTCAGGTAAAGCCTGTGTAATAAATAACATGGTGACTAAGTCTACCTTCTTAAGCTTCAACATTGCTGTAAAAACCAAAGTTACTGCAGTCCTTTGATCTACTTCAGATAGATAAAAACATGCAGCATGGTAGTAGTTTTGTTACATAGTTTATTTGTGTAGCCTTCATCTGGAGTATTTTGATTAGTAAAAAACAACCTCCTGGTCTAAGCTCTGATCACTTGTCCTTTGCTTAGTGCACTTGAAGCTTTATGAATGAAAGGGATGACAGGAGAGAGCTTTACTCTCAGGATGAAGTAAAAGTCTTTCCAACTCAGGGATCTCTTGGCATTAAGCACTTCTAAACATGTACTCAAAACTTCCCTTTTTCACAGCTTCCTGTTGAAGATGACATTGATCTCAGTGATGTGGATCTGGATGACTGGGATAAAGATGAGCTGTGAGATCTTCAGGAAACTTCTTTTCTTGGGAGAGTCTGCGCAGCAGTTTGCAGCCTGGATCACAATCAGACAGATTTTTCAGTGGCCTTTTTATGGAGAAGTAGCACATGACACACTGTGCTATTGGATGCACTGCAGCAGCGGACTGTACGCATCTCAAGAAAACATTGCAGAAATTCTATGAATTGTCATAACCAGTAAACTTGATTGTATTCTGTGTAACAAATATTTTGAGGACAACATGGATATTTCTTTGGAGCATCTTGGTTTTTATTTTGTTGATAACGTGCTGTTTGAGTGTTACTGGAGGCTGCTAGTGTAACCAATTTTAACTGTAATTTTTTTCATGGAGGTGGAACCTGCTCAGCTTCTGTTTCAGTTAAAAAATAAAATATTTTTTGACACACAGCGTTAGTCTTGTATAGAGTAAGAAAGGTGCACATAATACAAGCAGTCCCATTTTGGATGACTCTTGAAAGTGAACTGTAGAGTAGAGAGGCTTGTGCAGAGGAGAGTCCTAAACCACCTCCTTGCTGTGAAATCTTGACAGTTTGGCCTAAAGCCTGATAAGATGGACAATCTTAGTTTAAATGCTCTTCAGTCTTCCTTTTCCTATTCCTTCTCAGGGGCTTTCTCTTTCTTTGTGCCAGACTTCATAAGATCGTTAATACATTGGAAGTGGGGTTGCTGCTGCAGTGCTGGGAGCTGTTGGTCTTTCCCCTGGATTAGTGATGAAGCTAATCCGTGTTTTAGGGCGTAAGGATTTCCAGGTGCTAACAGAAAACCACCCTGGTGCTGTCTCCAGCAAACTGGGTAATATTTCTTCACTTCCTATCTGGCATTGTTTTGATCTGAATTGCTATTTCCTTGGAAGGGGAATCAGGACTGGGAATAGGGATGTTTACTGCTGCTTTTTTTAATAAAAGTACTATTATTTTATTGCTTTCCATGTCTTGTATATTGGTGTCTAGTGAAGTGACCCTGATGTGATCAGCTTGTTTATAAATAAGAAATGAAAGAGCTGAAAGCTTCCCCTTCTTTCAAGGAAATAACATGAGGATGTTTGTCATCTTGTGTCTGTAAGAGATTGCCCATAGCTCATCCCCGTGAAAGGCAGTGTCGGAACCACAGGCAGCCAGCAGTAACTGCTGATTCCATGCAGGAGATGTGCTCCAGCTCTTAAGTCATCCCAGCAGATGAGCTCTAATGGAACTGTTCTAACTGAAATATCTTTGCGAAAACTAAACTCATGAGTACCTGGGACTGTAAGTCATATTATGGTAAGTTCCACAGCACTTTTGAGGATCTTTCCTCTTCAGCTTTTGGGGTTTTTTGTTAAATTAAAGGAACTTTGGGCTTTGCTCTGATGCTTTCTACTTTTTCTGTTTGGATTTTTTTAAGTTTGCTTTGTTAGAGAAAGAGGACTGTATACACTTAGTAGATCCATTAGCCACCACACTTTTTAAATTGTTTTATTTCAAGTCCAGTAGGTATTCCATCTTTGTAATTTACCAAAAAACAAAAAATAAATACTACCATAGTACCTCTGCCTCTGAAATATGTTTTTGTAAAACTATGAATAAGAGATACTTAAATTGTAGTCACTGTAAAAATTACTAGAAGTGGTAGGAAGATAATCCTGCTACAGCATCTACATTTTAATTTGACTTTCAGCAGCTAAAGATTATTTTACGATAACATTAGAGTCTTGAAAAGTAATAGATGAAGCTTGAGCAATTCTTCTTTAACTGCAGTCAAGAAGACTGAGGTCAATCTTGAAATAGACGTAAGGATAATACTCTTGATTACTCAGTTGTAGCCCAGGGATGTCCATGCCAGGCTGCCAAAGAAAGTAATGGCTTTAGTACCAGTAAGCCAGGCTACAGGGGATTGGTTTTGTCCTCCTATCCCACAGGTGCAATGGAACTTTGTATTTGCCATGCTTAAGGTGGGGAATTCACCATTGAGAATCTGCTCTGCTTCTTGTTTCAGGTTGCCTAATGTAATTAGCATTGAGAATTCATGTTTCTGCTATGTTATGAACTTGTAGCATTTTTGCATGCTTCAGCTTTAGAGCAGCTCATCTCTGTCCTCCCTTCGTGCAGTGGGACTCATGTTTGCTGATTTTAGGCTGTTTTGAAGGCCTGCTAGCTCATTTATTGCTTTAGCCTGAATTGTTTTGAATTGTAATTCAAGTTGTGGGGAGGAGAAAGCAAGTACTGCTGTTTGCTGATGGCCTAGGTTATTTATGAATGACAGCCTTTTACAAGGGACAGAGATGTCACACTCCTGTGATTTAGTCCCAGATTAATTTTTCTTGCTTGTGTTGATCTGACTGTTTATAGTAGATTTTAAGCTTTTTATGTAGGGGAATAGCCATAACTGAGTAGACCAATTTTTTTCTGATAGCTGTAAACATCAGATGCTTCAACAGAAAATGTAAACAATCCCTATGCGTCTGCCTCATAATCTGAGCCTATCCTAATCCAGTCTGTAACCACCTGGGATTAGAGCTGCATCCAGGGCTCCTAACCTTGCAAGACGTGAGGAGATGCATGCTCTAGCCCCTGGACAGCGGAAGTGTTCATTTGGCTAAGCTGAGGGAAGCTACAGCATGTGCACGTGCAGTCCAGATACATACATCCATTATACTTGCTGCTGCAACTTCGTCCAGGTGTTTGAAGACCACATTCAGGACGTCTCTCAGGCGCTTTACAGACTTCCTATTTGGCTGCAGCAGCATTGCTTGGAAATTCACAGGGAGGCCGTACCTCGGAACACAACATACATGATCATCTGCTGGGAAGGGGCACAGCTGTCTGCTCCTGCCCTTCTCCCTCCTCAGCCTCCAGGCATGCCAGCTGGCGGTCTGTTGCAGAAACAATGCTGCCTCCTTATTGGAAAGCATTTTCTTTTTGAAGCCAAACATCGACTAAACAGTGTCTTTCTGTTTTTCCCTTCCCTGTAAGTGCCCCCAGAGACTCGTTTTTCATCAGATTCATATGTCACCTTTTTGGTGGACATTTGTATTGTCTCCTAGGAGCTTCTGGAGTGAAGTGTGTAAGGCACACACCCTGAGCAAGACAAAACAAGGTGTGTAAGTGTTCCTCCCACAAAGGAACTGTACCAGGAAAGAGCTGTACATTTTGACTTCCCCAGGAATCTCTGCCTGCACTCTGTATACCCACTTACCTCAGGACAGATTCAACAAAAACTCTCAAGGCTTTCACATGAATCCAAGCCACAAATGCTTCACTGAAGTTCACCTTCAGCCAGCGCAGTAAGGGGCCCTGTGAGAACAGAACAGTGCTGTGATCCCCTCGCCGTGTGAAGCAGCTCCAAAACACTGCCATTGAGGCCATCGTGGGCAGCTGGGATAGTTCCCAGGCAGCCTGATAGTGGCTCCCAGTCTATCAGAAACTCAAGTGACCTTGGGCAAATCATGTTATTTATTCCATGCCTCGGTTTTATGGGCTAAATGAAGCGCACTGGAGACTGCTGGAACCATAAAGCCTTTTCTGAGAGAGGTGCTTAGGCAAATGCTGGTAGTAAAGGCCATCACTATGTGGGCCATCAACTCATGAGGTGCTACTTACATATTGTTGTTTCTTGTCAGAAGCTAATTTCATCAGCTCTTCCTTTTCACATTTCAGTTCCTTCTCATCATAATAAAATTCTCGAACCATGAACCTACAATTGAATGGCATTTGCTCTCACAAGCTGTAGTCCAGGCAATATGCACACTCACTTCTTGTTCCCCTGGAGAAGCAGGTATGGGAAGCTGCTATCCATTTAACAAGTTAAACATATGTGGAAAGCCAGCTTCCTGCTGTCAGCAGTATGAGAGCAGAAAGTATAATTGCAGGATCTGTAACTTGGAGCTTAAAGAACAGGATCACTGATTCTGCTACCAAAGCTCCTTCCCCCAATGCCTTCTCAGGGGCTTTAGGACCAACAGGAGCCCAAGCAGTCAAGAAGTCCTAAAGGCAGTGATGGATTCAGCACACTGCACACACAACAAGCCTCACCTCATCTCACTAGCCTGCCCTGCCCAGCAGTCAGTGCTTCTTACCTGTTCTCCCTGGCTTTAGCCTTGAAGTCATCCATCACTTTTCTAAATAGGGTCACAGTGAAGAGTCCTCCCTCTGCATCCTCAGCAATCATTCTGTGGGAGGGAAATCCACTGCTGTGATGTGACATGGCAAATCCCTCATGCCTTTTTTACCTACCTCACCTTCCCCTTTTGCAATTTTTTTTATTTTCATTTATGATACTGAACAATACCCTGCTTTTTGAAAACTGCTGTGACTGAAACAGGGAACAATGACTTTACTTGCACTGGCTACTCTATTTCCAATGTAAAACTCAATTAGTTTAGTTCCTGAACCCACTGTACTACACACATATTTTGCCTGCCTTATTTTTCTGTGTTTCCTGGTAATGTTCCCCCACCTTTACACACACTTGTGTTTTTGAGACAGGCAGTATCAAACAGCTTGTTTCTTTCTCTGTGCTTTCCATTTTCTCCATTTCAGGCAATACTCAGCTCTTGTGCCCTGGACTGGATCTCATGGTCTGTGTGAGCTGAGCAGTGGAATATTTAAGTCCTAGGAAAGATTTTTCACCCCAGGTGAAAGGAGGAGTTAATATGGCATTTGCTAGTGCAAATGACAGTATGCTGAATTATTCTATGCTACAACAGGAAGCCATTAAAAATGCAAATTTAGTGTTTGATCTTTTTATAAAGTACTTTCCATAAAACTCTGTGTGATTGCATGTGTCTGAACTATACCTCAATTAATGTAATAAACTGCCTGTTTTACACAAAAAGAAGCAACGGCCTGGTTGAAAGTAGAAAGAAATAGATTACTGGAAAAGTGAACAAGTTAATTGTAAAGAAAGTGACTTTTTTCTTTCATCCCTACTTCCCGTCAACAAACTAATTTCTGTTTGAATTGCAGATATGTTAATGTGGAGCCTATGTCTTAGAATAGTGATTTCCTCCAGGATCCACCAATTTGAGGGGCTGAAACATGACAGGAATCTCTGAAACAAACAGGGAGCTGAATTTGGAATTTCACTTACTTGGTGGAGCGAGGCACTACCATATCTGAGAGTGATTCATAGGTCCTCTGCCACTGTATGTAGCTTGACCTTTGAGCAACACAAAACAAAGCACAGTAAATAAATACTATATGCTGGAAAACAAATGTTGATATATGTAATTAATTAAGTGAATAGCTTAGGGTAGAAGGGTTGAGCTCTTTGTGCTGGGTTATGTCATTAAGATACATTAAGTCTCTCCTATCCTTTCCTCTCCTAGTCACCAGCTGTTTCCCTCTGCTACTCTCCCCAGTCTTCAGTTTGGATCTTGGCTTGAGGAAGGGTCAGTCTCAGGAAGCTGATGGCTGGAAGAACGTGGCGCACACTTCCAGGCAGCCACACAGTGTCCCATGCTCCAGGACCCCTGCACAAGCTGCTCTGATCCACAGGTAGGTGTGCTACATCTGCTATGTGCAATCCCAGAGCTGACCTGGTGCTAGACTGCACTCATGGTGAGTGCCAGCGCTGAGAGAAAGGGAACAAGGGGATGGTAAAAGTTTGCAAAGAGAGAAGTCTGGTTTTAGGGTGAATAAACTCATGTAAACAAACCCAACAAACTTACCTCAGATAGCTTTTAGCAGCCTGGTTTTCACAGACAAAAAAGTGGCAGTGCTGTATATGTGTGTCGGGACAGGGCTATATGGACAGGAAAAGCTTTGTGTAGGGCTCTGAGAAGAACATAGTCTAACTTCACCATTGGTGGCAGTCATCCTACGTGTGGGCACTTACAAGGGCATAGCCAGCAGAGACCATGACGGGGACAGGTCTAATTCCTTTTAGAAACTGGCTATGCTGCAGAAAGAATCTGTTTTTCATTTAGCTCATAGTATTCCTAAAAGGAGACTGATTGAGAACCCACTTGCAACCATGAAAAACCTACATCCCAATTGTCATGCTCCAGTTTTGGCACAGTCTTTTGTCTCCTTCTCTTGTGCCAGCACCACTCTTGGCAGAAATTGTTCTTTCTTTTTTGCTAAGGGCTTCACCTGTGTCCCAGTCAGGGCACTCATGAGCAGCCCCAACCTGACCCACTATTGCCCAGTTCCGGTGCTTAGGCCTGGGACTCAATGGCACTCGGGGTGTGGGCACACACTGTTGCCTTACTTTGGCACCACGACGAGCAGCGTGATAAGATACTCGGAATCCAGAACAAAGTCTTCTTTGTGCACAATGTCCGCCAGGGTCCGGGTCAGAAGATTTCCCCTACGGTGAAGAAGACAAAGTAAAAATAACAGTAGCAGGGACTCAGCAGCGGAACACTGGAGGCATTGTGCTGTGGGTGGAGATGCTAATAGTATATACCGGGGTAGAAGAAGACCCAGAAGGAGGTGGCTAAAGGACACAGCTACACTTCTGAAATGGCTGGTTTGCTATTTTTACTGCAACTAAAAGAATCAAAAAGTAACTAATACTAAGGACACGATATTGGTTACTAGCACAAGGCTAGTTTATGCCATTTATATGAAATTACACCATTCTGCTGTTATTGTTTTTACAGTAAACTTGTAAATGCTTGGGAAGTGCACATTTGTTCCCAGTCATTGCCACAGCTTGTGGGAAGCACCTGCTCTCTCAGGAAGCCTGTTGAGCTGCTGGTGTGACCTTGCTGCAGGCAGAGTGACCCATGTTAGTATGGACCTAAGCCATCACAGCAACCCTGGAATTCCTGGACTGCCATGGACAAGCACACTGAGGCACCTCCTGCTGAACGGCAGCGAGAGCAGCAGTCTCGTGCACAGGTGGGACCTGCAGGAGGTCTCCACAGACTAAACCCACCTGATCACATTGATTCCCAGTACATGTAGATGGCCAGGGCTGGCTGTGTATGGCTGCAAGGTACTAGATGTGTATGAGAAGAGCAGTTGTCCTCTCTGTCACTGGGCAGGAGTGAAGAAGGGCCTAAACCAGTAGTTTTCGGTTTGCGGTTCACTGGGCCAGTTTAAACATTGGTTAACTGGTTGGTAACTTACTAGATGTTTGTTCAACCCAAGCTATCTGGCACTGGTGGACAACAGAGTTGTCAGCATTTAAAGGTGGATGGAATGGTGAGAGGGAGATTGTCCCTGACCATGAGGTCTCCGTTCTTCTCCCTCTTCACATTGCTGGAGCCCTGGCCAGCAGGCTGCCTGTGCCCTGTGCCCTGTGGCCAGTCCCGAGTAGGAAACAGCAGCACATATGAACATGTGTTGGGTCAGGGCTTGCACAGCATCGTCTAAGTTGCTTTAAATTTACTACTTACTGGATTTTACCATTCTCCCCAGTGATATCCTAGAAAAAAACCTGTGGATACAGACTATGCTGCTAGTGAGAACTTTTCTTGCTTCTTTCTAGTCCCGTGAGAGAGAAAACTCTCTCACAAAAGATAGTTTTATAAACTATGGACATCTGTAACCTTGCTAAGAATTGTTTTAGTACAAGTAGAGAAAAATATTTTGGATATAGTTCGACCAATCACCCCAAAGCGGTGGTTAGGAAATTGACCAATTAAACTATGAGGAAATTATCCTATAAAAGAGCTGTTAATTAATTAAATAAATCAATCCTGCTGCACAATCCCTGCCTGCTGCATCTCTCTTTTTCTCCGCTCTGCTCGGGAAACAGCAACAAGCGCAACTACAAAAACCCAGGTGTCAGCACTGACATAGGCAAAGACCACAAGAAGATGAAGACAGGAGAGAGAACATTTGAGAAGCCTGAACAGTGGAGAATTACAGGAATATCAGACTGATGTCCATACTGAACAAACTAAGAGAAGCTATAAAGGGTTAGCAGACAACTGCATAAGCATTGTACCATAAATAATATATACTGACAGAGTCAATGAAGCTTTATATAAAAAGTCATAATCCTGCTTTTTTTTGTGATGTCAACAGGCTTATGTATGGGCAGGCTTATCTGACCGATACAGCCTATTTTTAACTCCAGAAGATTTTGAGAAAGACCTTCAACAAATGCAGCTCTTAGAGGGAAGTTCTTGCATGGTTATAAGATACAAAAGAGAACAAGTCATCAGTTCTTTGAAAACAAATCATCAGTTCTTTCAATGGAAGGAAGAATCAAGAGGAATTTTTCAGGGGTCTCTGCTGAGACCTCTGCTGTTCATAAGAAAACATACCCATAAGAAAACCTGGAAATGGTGGAATAGTAGAACAAAAAACCTTGTTGTTGACAGCACCTTTACCCATCAGACTGCAGGCTGACTGTACAAAGTCTCAGAACACGACTGAGAAACAGAATGTGTAATAAAATGACAGAAGATGCTTGGTACATCTAAAAGAAAAGCGAGGAGCATGGAAAAAATAATTCTTACTTCACTCAAAGAATGATGGACGTTAAACTGGTTTTCACCACTCAGGAGGTCTTGGGGCTCCTACAAGTGGTTCCATTGAAACAACATTTCAATACTCGGAAGCAGGCAACAGAGTAACTCGGATTTTTGGCACTATTAGAAAAAGAACGCAGAACAAAATGTAACAGTATTTTGTGACTGTATAAATCCATGGTTTGTTACTTCAGCCTTAGAGAAGGTTGACAGAAAGTCAACGACGATGGATAATCAAGGGCATGAAAGCCTT
>VYZQ01032114.1:0-13543 GCA_013400655.1 Mystacornis crossleyi | reverse complement strand
TTGCACAGCATCGTCTAAGTTGCTTTAAATTTACTACTTACTGGATTTTACCATTCTCCCCAGTGATATCCTAGAAAAAAACCTGTGGATACAGACTATGCTGCTAGTGAGAACTTTTCTTGCTTCTTTCTAGTCCCGTGAGAGAGAAAACTCTCTCACAAAAGATAGTTTTATAAACTATGGACATCTGTAACCTTGCTAAGAATTGTTTTAGTACAAGTAGAGAAAAATATTTTGGATATAGTTCGACCAATCACCCCAAAGCGGTGGTTAGGAAATTGACCAATTAAACTATGAGGAAATTATCCTATAAAAGAGCTGTTAATTAATTAAATAAATCAATCCTGCTGCACAATCCCTGCCTGCTGCATCTCTCTTTTTCTCCGCTCTGCTCGGGAAACAGCAACAAGCGCAACTACAAAAACCCAGGTGTCAGCACTGACATAGGCAAAGACCACAAGAAGATGAAGACAGGAGAGAGAACATTTGAGAAGCCTGAACAGTGCATTACCTGAACCAACAGAAGGAAAGAAAGAAAACAAAAATATAAGTGGGATGCTGGTAAGGTACAGGATCAAGCAAGACAGAGCTGTTTCCTATGGGAGCTCTGCAAATGCTGTTCAGAACATAAGGCACAGCTCAGTGTGGCAAAGGAATCCACCAGTTGACGCAGCTCATCTAAATTCTGACTCCCTGAAATTCCATCAGAGCAAAACAGTGCATTTGGTTTTGACTCTTTTTCCAAGACTGCCAGCTTACACTGTCAATAAAATCCTCTTAGGAACTTCATTCTCCCTGAGCTGATTTTGAGACATGCTGATCACACCAGCTACCCCACTGCAACACCCCACTACCTGTTTTCACTGCATCTCTAAATGCTCCGCATGTCCCAAAGCCGGAAAACTCGTTCCCATCAGAACACACATGGTCCACTGCACAGCTATAGGTGTGAGCACACACTGCCCTCATTTCAGCCATACAGCAGCATCCCCAGTGCAAAATACTTACATTGTTTTCTTCTCCAGGCTTTGCAAATTTCCTTTAATGTTGTTGTACGCAGCTGATCGGGTCTTTAGGTCTGTTTCTATTTGAGTCACTTGCTAAACCAAAGTGGAAAAAGGGAGTCAGTGCAGTGCTTGAGGCCTTGTTCTCATGTGTCCTGCTACCACTGCACCTTAACACAGAGACACAGCTGCCAGCCCCACTAAAACCACTGCCCTGGAGCCAAGAGAGAGCTGGTATCAGAGCTCCCGTGGGGCAAAGGCCTCTGCAGAAAGTCAGGTTCAGTAGGCTGTAGCTGTTGGTGTGCTAGAGCTCTACCTAAGGAGCAAGTTCATGGTTTCACTTGTTAGCTATATTGAACAATAACACACCACACCTTTTGGAATGAACTGACAGTGTAAATAATTCATCCAGCTGGCAGGCGTTTGATTTAATGTCAGGCCAACAATTTCACAAAAACCACCACCAAAGAGGAGAATAACAAGGTAGGATATGAGGAAAAAAAAGAAAATTACAGTGAAGGGAACTAAAGTGCAGAAAACATATCAGTTTACTCTAGTGAATCTGATAAAGTGCCATATACTTACAGAGTGGATAGGTTTCAATATATGTATCATTACTATTGCAGTAGAAATTAAAATAATATCAACTTCTTCAGTAAAAGTCTGTGCTTCTGAGCTTGTTCCTGCCCAAACCAATGGGAGAGCTCCCACTGGCTGCCATGAGAGGAGGGATCACAACCAGCAAAAAGACATGCTACCCCATGATGACATCTTAAAATCTGGAGTACAATTTACCTTTGCTAATGCTTCTGATATATTCTTCAGCGGCTGCTTTATGGGATATTTGGCCATGTCCCACTCAAACCGTGTCAAGTAGCTAATTAGGTCAACTGAAAATGCAAAGAGATGCATGAAAGCAGATAGTGTAGCAGACAGCAGGTCAAGGTTTGGGGAGTAGTCCCCAGCTATACCTTAGGCATAGTTTTGATTAACTTCAGAAAGTTAACCAGAAGCCCACCTCTGAATTTTTATAGAGATTTGTTCTACATCAAATCTGCACAGATCTTACGCCCAAACTAATCTTTCTAAACATCCCCAAACTTAAAAGTTAAACCAGAAATCTTTTCTGCATCACACCTAAGAGTACAGAAGAAGTGTAAAATTATCTGTATCAGCAGGACAGAGCAGTGTACAGCTATTTTTCTTCACAGTAGAAACAGTTTTGTGTAATCTCAATCTTGATTTCTGCAATATGCCTGAATTTAATCCCAGCAACAGCTACCAGGAAAATACTTTGTGCCCAAGATCAGCAGTAATATTCAGGGTTGTTGAGAGCTTGAGCAAACGTATTAAAAGCATAGCAGATGTCACTTCTCTGTGATCCAGTCAAGTGCTCACTAGAAATCAAACAAATTCAGGTGCGATGAGGAATTCCTTACTGACTTTGCACACAGAGGTCCCCATTTCACACAAAGCTAGAGACTATTTATATAAATGGATACATCCAGTCACAGCATCCAAGAAGAGAAATTCACAGCAAGGACCTGCGCATGCAACCCCCAAAACAAGACACACTTGGACTATGGGGAGCCATGGCTTCTTTCCAGAATCAAGGGGAAATGCACACATACAACACCCAGATCCTACAAGATTTTCCTGTTCCACTGTTTGCAGATCAAGGGTTCTTGATGCTAGGAAACATTAAGGCTTAGGACATTATGGTACCAAATAAGGAATTCTCCTCTAGTAGCTCATGAAATCAAACAGCTCTTTGTCCGAGTCCTGAGAGCCTTTGGATGCTTAACACACCACCACACAATGTTCTTGCAGACATTTATAGGATGGGGTGAAGTCATGCATCCTGCCACAACAAAGAGAGGGGCTGGAACTGCCCCCTGGAAGGTTAGGGAGACAAGGAAGGCAGCAGACAGGTCTCAAGGTCTAGAAAAAGAGGCCAGAGGCATTGCCACCTAAAGGGTGGGCTTCCTTCCAGACCAGGAGGGTAAACATGGAGAATATCTGGGAAGTTGCTCTGAGGTGATGGGGAGCAAAACAAGCTCAGGGTGCCAAGTAAAAGGACATGCATGCTGGGGCCCTTCAATGCTCTTTGCTGCCTTGTCCAGGGAGTGAATTCAGTCCCACAGCAAGGTTTGAGCACAGTTTCTTGTGGGCTGGACTTTGAGGATTAGGGGAAAACTTTATGAACCAAGATGCATGAGAAGGAATGTGAAAAACAGTGTAATTGCCATACTACCGGGCTGAGGGTACTCCACAGTCTCATGTGATACTGAATACCCTTGGCAGGAGAGCACTATCCTTTCCATGGGCTTCTCTCACCCCACAACAGAGTCGGTTTACCCTATTAGATTTCCAAAGCATGGAAAGTCTTATGTTAGGAGAAATAGGCTTCCTAGCAAGAGATAAACTGCCTGGAAGGCAGAGAGCACTTGCCATGGCAGTGTTCTCCCCCTCTTTCAAAACCACAGCTGTGTCAACGTCCCCCACATCTAATGGACAGGAGTCACAAGGCAAAGATCCAACCCTTCCCGGTAATATCTCATCAGGAATGAGCAATTCCTCCTGCACAGGGAGGGTGTAGAAAAGGCACAAAACCGCAGAAGGCTGGGAGAGCTATGATACAGCTGCTGCGTGCACAGTTCTCCATTGGTGCTTGCTAGTGATCTCTGTGGGGAAGGCAGAGAGGTCAAAAATACTTCAGCAACAAAGTTCACACAGCATTTTCAGCACGGGGTACACAACACGAGGATTTCACCCTGCCGCCTCTCTTCTAAGCTCATGTGCTTAGGCTTTGCAGACACAGGCTCCTCAAAGACAGACACTGACCTATTTATAGCTGATGACATATAAAAGTTCCCTGAAGAACTTCATATGCTCTTTCTATCCTCACATTCCTTTAATCTCAGCAGCATCCAAATGTTGGGCAGTTGAGCACAGCATGAGTTCTCAGCCCAGTTTTTCAAGCTCATTCTGGAGTAGCTTGCCAGTGCTAGCTGGCACTGGTGCAGGTTAGCTAAGCAGCCTGATCTTGGGGATGGCACAAACTACTGTGAACACACTAGCAGAGCTGTGTTTAAAATGCCAAGCAGTCCCAGCACCCTGATGCTCCCAGAACGGCATCCCTCTTTCATGGAGCCTGTCAAGTCACCTCTAAAAGGCTTCACACAGCTGCCCACTCAGGAGAGGTGATTCCTACCAGCTCACAGCTGCCCAGGGAACCCACAGCCTGAATGTCTCATAATCTAACTTACACACCCAGCTCTAAAAGACAACGTTAAACACTTTCCCTCCAAAACACTTAATTCTTCGAAATTGTTATGCTTCCCATTTTGCTTTGTTTTGGGCTCACTACAAAGAATGGAGTTATTTCACTCCTTAACAAATTTTTAAATTCATTTGGGTTTAACATTACCATAAATGGAAGAGAATTTGGTATGAATCTGTGAAGAAAAGATTTACTTACATTTCAAGAAAGCTTGTTTATGCTGTTACCATATATAAAAATTTCTACATTACACAAGCACACATTTCCCTCTATAAGAGAGAAATTTCCATGTGGCTGCTTTCAACTGTTGTCCACTGGAAAGCTCTGTGTGTGTGTGTATGCGTAGTCATGTAACTAAAAGTGCTGTATTTTTTACTACCTTGCATTTTTCTTCATACAAATCTAGCAAAAAAACTTTTTAGACACACAGCCACCACCAAACTGCTATTAGGGTTATAAACAAGTGAGCTAAAGTCAGTGTTACTTAAAACTGAGTTTGTCTTGGGATGGTCGAATAGTATGAAACAGGACCACGCAGCAAGAAATTGTACCTTATAATTTTGTTTCTGATTTCACAACCTCGAGGAAGTTTTCAACTTTAGAGTTCTTCTACTAATCAGAAAGGGAAGGAGGAAGAATTGGTGCAGTAAAGTTGCTGATGCTTATGAAGACTGACACTGGGATATATTAGGGGAATCCTCATATACTACAGCTGACTTCATTTTTTAAGATGATGTCAATAATCTTAAAAAGGTTAATGTCCCAATTCAGTATGATTTGTTTGGATGACCAAACCCAGACAGAGGAAATTCATAACACATGCAAATAATTTCCACATCCTTCTAATACAACACATGCAGAGCTGATAGGGAAAAAAAAACAGTGCAAAAAGGGGAAAAAAAGAAAATTAATGAAACCTGTTGTTTCTCAAGTCATAGGGATATCGTGATCAAGCTACGAGGTTGTTACTTGAGAAATCCATCGTAACTTGATCACTGTATCTCTACAACCAGACCAAGACTTGTGTCTAGCACTAATATACACAAATGCATGCATGTAAGAACACCACAACCATCAGTCCTCAACATACTTTTGAGACATTTCATTTTATCCTTCAGCCCTGAAACACAGTAAGTGGGATTATTCTATTTCTCAAACAGTTGCACCCATCAAACATCAGTTTTATATCATTCAAGGACATTTCTAAAAGAACTTCCTCCCCATTCTTTACTACTACAGGTTTGAAGTACAACACCGCAGACAAAGGGAGATGGACTGTGCACTCTTTATTTTATTCAAAAGCATCATTCTGCAAGTCTGTAATCAGCATGCATAACACCTCAGTTTTGTTGTATTTTTCCAGAATAGCTGGAGAATGCAAATCACTAGCAGATCACTGGCAGATGTCACACAGCCATACAGAATGAGATTTAGGTGCCCATAAGAAATCAAGCCCAGACAGGGCACAGAAGTGTGCTAGGTGATGTTAGGAGTGAAGAAGGATGTCTCCTGCTTTCATCTTCACTCCAAAGTTAGCTTCTGCTGAGAAAAATGGGAGCAGGCTAGACATGTTCTTATAAAATGTTGCTGATGGTTGTCCTTTCTAAAGTGTGAGGGTTTCAATTCCACATATTTGTATTCTGAAGCAAGCAAAAGCAGCATCTATGCATTTAAACCCCCACATTCACAGCACCTACCTCCGTTGGCCAGAAGATTTTCCTGGACTTTATCTTTTGAGTCCTCCATAACTTCTCCTATGTATTGGGCTATTTTCTTTATTACGCTTAAGTGTAACAAGAGAAACTTTGTTAGTGAAGAAACAAAATTATTACAAAACAGTTTTCACAAAGATCTGATAAACACAGAAATACCCAAACAAAACACTTCTGAAGCAAGGCAGGTTAATTTGCAATTCAAATGACGATAAACAATCTATGACACAATGCAGAACTAAATGTCTTACCTCTAAATACATTGATCTCTGCAAAAACATAGGTAATGTCATTGTGCCAGTGCTCTGGACTTATAGATCAAGATTCAGTCTTCTATACACTCATTATACACATAGCAGAAACCAGAAGGCAAGAAAGGCAAGAAACTCGTTTAAAACCCCCAAGGCAATGAAGGAACAGGAGGCTACATAGAGACATTGACTGAAAATCTGTTCCAAAGGATGCTAAAGAAACCTTTAGGGCTTGCTGAGAAAAGGTTCTCAGAAAATACTCAGGCGAAAATAGCAGTGTTGTCTTGCTTGATGGAGAATTTCTTTCTTAGTCCTTTTCTTTAGGGAACTCTTTCTCTCTTCTCTTTTAGCATGGTGGACAAGACACTCCTTTAAGGTGTAGGAGAACTAGATTCAAATCCTTCTGCCCAATTCAGAGTAGTGATTTGTACAGAGACCCTCCTGGAGAACACAGTCACTTATTCTTTGCTTATTTTAAGAAATGGATGCATCAAGTCCCTCTAGCAGTAGATCCCCCTGTCTCTAGTCAAAGTACCTGTCTCATACAGGCTGAGAGACTTTCTGGTTGTTCAAGTACCCTTCTGCATTCAAAAATATTCATAGAAGTTGGCCTGCAGTTCACTAACTGTCCTAGGGTGACTACACCTTGTAAAAAATCCAGCAGCTACAAGGTTACTGACTGATCATTAAATTGGCAGAGACATGAAGCGGACACAATCCTTGGCATCGTGACAGGGAGTGTAATGGCAGGCTTCTTATCTCTTCCTTTCCTTACTGAGGGGAGGCTACTACAGCTGCAGATGAGCTGGAGACTGAAAGGGCATTTACAGTGTCTGGACAATGTGTTGTGTGACATCCTGGGGTTTTCAAGAGCAGGAAAGGAACTTTGGGCCAGGTATAGATACCAGGAAAGCGTCAGAGAAGAGGATTTTCTTTCATGTGCTGCAAAGCAGTTGCATCTATCCCTGCTCCTGTGAAGAAACAGTCTTGGGAATGGTTTTCCAGTCCTGTGACAAGTAGGAAAAATCTGAGATTGCTGATGCTGCCAAGAATGCAGTAGTTAAAATGTTTGCTGTTTAGGGTAATTCAGTCTGAAGAACAGAAGATCTTATTGAGACCTTTCAGTATATAAAGGGTACTTATAAGAAAGTTGGAGAGAGGTTTCTTACCACTGCCTATAGTGACAGGACAAGAGGCAACAGTTTTAAACTAAGAGTAGAGTTAGATTGGACATAAAGACCTCTTTACTGTGAGGGTGATGAGGCACTGGCACAGGTTGCCCAGGGAAGTTGTGGATGCCCAATCCCTGGAAGCATTCAAGGCCAGGTTGAATGAAGGTTGGATAAGGCTTTGAGCTGGTCTAGTGAAAGGTGTCCCTGCCCATGGCAGGGGGTTGGAACTAGAGGATTTTTAAAGTACCCTTTTAACCCAAATCATTCTTCTCATGACCCTGGAGAGGTGCAGTTCAGAGTGCCTGTAGGAGGAATCTATACCCCTGTGCTCCAGTTCACATCCATTTCTCAGAGCTGATGCAGTTTTTCACCATCTGGCTGCAGCCCCGTAGGAAGCTGGCACCAGCTGAGGGTTGCTGGAGTACAGCAAGTTGCCGACACTCAGGCTCTGGGGGGGTTGAGGGATCCAGACAGAGGTTCCCTGACCTCTGCAACCTTGCCAAGCACTTCTGCAAATTTCAGCTTGTAGATAGAGCTGTTTTTTGTCTCCTTCACGATGGTCAGAGAGCCCAAAGGAACTTGGAACAAGATAGCAATTGGTAAAACCAGAATAGCAGGAGGCTAAAGACATTATGGAGAAAGCAGTTCACAGGGATGTATTTAAATCAGGAGCTTCTCCAAAGGGCCTGAGCTGCTTTCATTACTCCTGAGTGCAGCTGACGTGGGAGACAGCTCTGGCC
This sequence comes from Mystacornis crossleyi, assembly GCA_013400655.1. NCBI lineage: Eukaryota > Metazoa > Chordata > Aves > Passeriformes > Timaliidae > Mystacornis > Mystacornis crossleyi. Next base: position 5,381 of record VYZQ01032114.1, on the reverse strand, counting down.
TCTCTCCATAGATACAGAGGGTGGGACAGTTGTGAGCTCCCGTGCACCTGACAGTCCTTCCTGCCCAGGCAAGGCTTGGCTCCCTTCCTGCCAACACATCCCATGGTCCCTTCAGCAGGATACAGCCACAGTGTGGGTAAAACACTGCAGAGAAATGTTCTCCACTCCTGCCTTAGCATTTGTGCCTTGCATTGCATCCTGTGAAATACAAGTAGGATTCACTCACCCAATACATTTCCCATGCAAAGACAGAACACATCCCCTGCATACCAGGATGTCTGGGGCAAATGAAAGGAATCAGACCCCTGGAGGAGCCCCACTGACTACACTGACATCCAACAATGGGCAGTTCTCACAGCCAGCCATCAGATCTCTGCCTTTAGATGAATCCCATCTTGAGCAAATAACATGATTAAATGATGCATTATTAAAAAGAGTTTCAGCAAAACTGCTTCAAGAAGTAGTAATAAAAATCTGTAAAGAGAATAACTCCATTTAACCTACTATTATGTCTTGAGACTCTCATGCTTTGCTTCTGCAACTGCTGCAATGTAATTACCTTCAAAAAAAAAAAAAAAAGGTCTAACACTCTTTAAGTGATACTGAAAATGAAAGGGTGCTACCCACCAGACCTCCAAAACACTGCAGGGAGCAGAAGTCCTGCAATCTGAGGCCACTCTCCCGTATGCCACTGACCAAGGACCAGAGAGAACCCCCAGGTAAGAGTGACCCAGGAGACTGTCAGCTTTTGAGAGAGCTTCATGCTACCACAAGATGACATGGAAAAACACTCCTCCTCCCTGTGTAAATAAATAATAAAAGTATGTGGAAACAATAGCTCCTGCAAACTCTTGCCCCTTCTCTGCTGTCCTGGCAGGAGGCAGCGCTGACAGGTTTGCACTGCCTGGCTTTACTGGCAGCTGTGTTTATCCAGCAACAGTTCAGCAGGCAGCTCTTTCAGAGGACCAGGAGCATAAAGGCTCAGGTCATCTGAACAGGCTTGTAACCCTCTGGATGCCATTTACTTCGACCAAGTGTGAGTGCTTGGCATTTTAACCCTTGAATCACAATTTAGGCATAAAACCTGAGGCATTTATCTAATGCAAAATGCTTTTGTATGTCCTTGTGGGACTCAATCTGCTAATACATTTGATTATTCTGTTGTTTTGATTAATCCTTGTTGATTATTCTCTGTTATTACTCTAATATTACTACTCTAATGCATTTTTCTTATTTTTCAAAACATCTTTCTTATTTTTAAATCTTGTTGATCCTTCCTGGTTACCTATTTTGACAGGCAAATGAGACAAACAGGAAGAGTGCTTGCCTCAGCCGATTACAGTGGAAGGGCCTCACTGACCCCTTTGCTCAGTGCCATCATAGGGTAAGAGTCATTACTGGCATTAAAGGGACAATTAGCGGAGTAAAGTGGTGTTCAGCTTGAACAAGAAGCTGTACCGTGCTGGCAAGTAAACACAAAGACAACAGAAGGAGTCGGAAAGCCTAAGGAGCTCCTACCAACATTTCACTTATAACTGCCCTCCATGATCTTACATGGATTCTGCAGTCAGCTTTTCAGAAGTCCTAATTCTTCACAAAGCTGGGAATCAGCTATGCCCTTCTGAAAAATCAGTTCTGATCATTTCCTGGCTGCCCTCAAACCCAGATCACACAGTTGCTTCCTGTCTGCTACCCTGACTAGAGACACAGAATCGCAGAATCACAGAACATTCTGAGTTGGAAGGGACCCACAAGGATCATCAAACACTTTCCATTTGAACAGATAGCAGGTATTGGCACCGTCTCTCCCCAAATTTGCCCCGTTCCCACTTCCTCAAGAATCTCTGTAATTGAACAAGAAGCTGGAATGTGTTACAAAGAATATGGGGCAGTGTTTTTGGCAGAGTCACAATGGAATGGTTTTGTTCATGAATTAAGTTGCTCTGTCTTCCTTAAAGTCCTGAAAAAGCAGTATGGTTCAGTTTTAGGTAGTCCTGTGAGGAGCAGCGTGTTGGACTCAGTGATCGTTATGGATCCATTTCAACTCGAGATATGAATCATACTCTATGATTCTAAAAGATCAATCTTGTGTGCCACCCAGAGTTATCAGATGAAATCATCCTAATACAGCCCTCATGTAGGACCAGTAAAATTAGAAAAAAAAAAATATCCTATGGAGAAATGTATACTACCAGACCAACTTTTACTTAAACTGCCTAGCATAGATTCAAACAGTTTATATCAGGGTTTCTGTATGTCTTTGCAACTGCCACGCCAAGATCTATGAAAGGATTGAGCATATTTAGACAAGAAAATGCTTATCAGTCCAGACTGGGAGAAAAAAGGCAAAAAGACCCAGAGCTAACACCTGCCTCTGTGACCAAAACTACGTGAGGTACGCAGCCAAAGCAAAAAATAGAACCCAGCAGCTTATACTTTCATTGCCTCAAAGTCTACCTTGTGCCATGAAGTATCTTAAAACCTGTCATTTTCTCAGCTTGCTGTACTACATTATTCTTTTTTATACCCAGGTCAGTTTGCCCCAAAAGGCAAACTTGGCAATTGTCAGCAAGGAGATCATGTGAGTCTTTGCTTAAGTAGGTTTGATGCAATGCGAGTAAATATTCTGGTTTTTAAGGAGTTTAAAAGCCTGAGAGGGAAGGGCTGGACTTCATTCAAAAGAATATAATCCTTAGAACTCCTATAGCTGATTGAAAAGGGGTAGAAGGCTCAATAGAAATATTCTGTCAAAACAAGATCATAGAGGGTGTTCTTTAAAACAAAAACAAAAGCACGAAACAAAACAAAATAACCCCACAACCCACCATTTTAAGCAGTTTCCTTATGAAAAACAGCTTCCCTAGCACTGACACTCAAATGGATTGCTGTGCTGACAAAACTACCGTGGACATAATTCAGCTACATATTAAGGAATGATCCTTTCTTTGTGATAACTCCATGACAATCAACACAAGGGTTAAACAAAGCCTATCCACTTTAGTTCAGTTGTAGTCCAGGCTGAACTGAGTCAGACCAAGGTGAACACAAGGACATACCATGCCATAAAAACAATGTCTGTTTCTCATTTGTAGGTGGTAAATAAGATCTATTTTACCTTTCAGCAAAGCTATCAAGTTTTCCCAACTCATCTGACAGACCAACAAGAGCATCCAGTGTCCCCACCTGTGCAAAAGACGAGAATTAGGAGAAAGATGCACAACTCTGTCTAAGGTTTCTGTTGGCAGAGCCTTAAGGAGACCGACTTGTCCTTAGCACATGTGAATTTAACAGTTTGGCAGAATTTTATTTACTTGGCGGAAAATAGTAGCAATTCCTTTACCCAAGAACTAGGGCATAAAAAGCCTTTTTCAATAAAGGAAAAAAATATGTGTAGTCTCAAGATTACATGTCAGTGTCTTTCTTCCTGTTTTCATTTCATCCTCTATCATCCAGCTGCATAGAATAGTCTTTAACCTGACAAAATAGTGACAAGAAACGCACACAAATAATGCACTCATACAAACAAGTCAGAGGTACTGAGAGAACCAAGGGAAGCAGAACTTATTCAAAAAGGGGTGTCTGTCTGAGTTCTTTGCTGTTACCAAAGCAAATCTCTCAAAAAGCTATTTCTGACCAACATCTGCTTTTTGAATGACTGTCACAGTCATATCCCCATATTTATGGTATTGCAGCATATTGCCAAACCTTTTCTTGTAATGTTGTCAGCTCAACATTATGAAGGGTCAATCTAAGGGAGAAGAAATTTTATGTAGCGCAAATAGAATGTGAATGGGCACCTTCAGATACCCCAAATGCTTTACCTCCTTTAACATAAGCAGACTCACACCACCAGCAGTGGGGTAAGGCCCCCATATGGTAAAAATAAGGTCCATGGATGGTAAAAATCATATCAATCTCAGGTGTGCATACAAAAAAGCAACACTCTGTCAGTAGTCTTGCTGCTATGGCTGTGGATAGCCAGCTACCCCCTTTGCATTAGCAATCCATGATGTACCATGCTCTGTGACTCTCATGACTAGGAGCAAATTGTACATGGAATGAATAGATCAGTTATTTAACATCTCACTCATGTTCACTCCTTATACATGTACCCTTCCAATGTGAAGCTCAGCTTCAAGCCCAATGACTTATTTCTCTCTGTTCAGTTGACTGAACATAATTCATGCCCCAACCACAATCTCCTCCTACTCTCTGCATATTATCCCAAAAGATAAATCCCGTAAGTCTTTAGCCCTGGCTAATGCTGCTGTATTGCCCATAGGCAAACCCCTTCCTCACTTACCTTTAAGTCTGGAATATGGAATTTACTGTTGCTGGACAGGTTGGATTTAGATGTCACAGTGCTCATTCTCTCCCATGCCTGCAGATTTGTTTTGTCTCCTGGGGCAGAAATTAGCCAGAACTCTGACATAATGTAGTATTTTCCCTTCCCTCCTGGTCACTGTAGAAACTCAAAGCAGGTAAGTGGCTAAAATAGCACCACGCAAAAATGTGTTCTTCCCTAAGAACAGAAAGAGTTAGAACAGATCACTGATTTTTTTCTTCAGAAACACCAGGAGAGTGAGTCAGTCCTGTGTCTCAGGCTGAAATGGAACATGACCTTCTCCAGAATGTCACGGAAAGAGTGTGGCCATTCCTTCCTTCTCAGGGTTGTTCCATCTAGTTTCTGCATGAAGAAATAAAGCTTTCTCCTCCCCTTTTCCCTCCCAGCCTGTTCCATTTGCCTTGTGCTGGAAGTTCAGTGCCTATTGGGGAGTTTGGGGGCTTCACCAAACCACCCAAATGTAATAACGCATTTCTGCTTGATAAATATTCTCTCTTAAATTGTTGGACATTTGCAAGGAAAAGCAAAAGCAAGAAATCTGCTGAACATAAAGACTGCAAAAGATGCCACTGGCAAGACAGAATATTGCTCTCCCCTGTGTTTTTTCTTCCCAGGCTCGAGAAGAAGGAGCTGGAGGAAGGCAAGTCCTGGCGCACAGGGACGGTATCGGCAGAACTATATACAAATGGAACAGGGGCGAGAATAGAGAGGGGACAACTACTGTGGTGCGAAACAAAGAGATGAGGGCAGGAGAACGAGCAGCTGGCACCACACCGCAACCCCCCGTCCCTTCCCGAGGGCTCCCGCGGAGCATCCCCGCCACACGCCCTCGCTCTCAGGTCCGCGGGACAGGGCAGGTGTGGCACTCAGCCCTCGGCACCCGCGCCGGGCCCCGCCGTGCCCGAGCGCTGCCAGCACGTCCGTGGGGGCTGCCGGGGCCCCGCGGGGCACTGCCCGCTGCTTTGCCTGCCCGCTGCCTCGCCTGTCCCTGCCGTACCTGCCCCTGCCGTACCTGCGGGCGCCGCTCCCCTGCCCG
>VYZQ01032107.1:0-21909 GCA_013400655.1 Mystacornis crossleyi | reverse complement strand
CGGGGCCTGCGCCGCCGCTTCCGCCCGCCCGTGGCAGGTCACGGCGAACGCGCCCTCCGCGCCGTTCCAACCCACGAGGAAGCGGAGCCGCGGCGGCGGCTGAGGCTCGGCGAAGGCGGTGTCGCGCACGGCCACCCACCCCTCCAGGCTGTCGGGCTGCGGCTCCATCGCGACAGCGGCGACGGCGGCCCCGCGGCCCCGGAGCGAAACAGAAACCGAGCGCCGGGCGGGGCGGGGCCGCGCGCGCGTCACCGGCGGTGCAGGCGCCCATTGGCGGGAGCGGAAGGGGGCGTGACCAGAACGCCGGGGGCGGGACCAACGGGGCGGGGCCGAGAAAGAGGCGGGGCCAGGACGGCCCTCACGGCGGGCGTGGAAAATAAACAGCACAACAGAGAAAGGAGTGAGAGGGGCGGACCCGGGAGAGGCTGTTTTGCACAGGATCATGGAGTGCGTTGGGTTTTGTTGGGACCGCTCAGAGCATCGAGTTCCAACCCTTCTGCAATGGGCACGGCCCAGGCCAGGTTGCTTCTGCCATGGCCCTCCAGGCCAGGTTGCTAAGAGCTCCCATCCAGCCTGGCCTTGAGCACCTTCAAGGATGGGGCCACCACAGCTTCCCTGGGCAACCTGTGCCAAGGCCTCACCACCCTCCCTGCCCAGTAAAGAATTTCTTCCCAATATGCACTCTAAAACTACTCTCAGTTTGAAGCCATTCTCCCTTGTCCTGTCAGTACACGCTCTTGCAAATAGTCCTGCCCCATCTTTGCAGTGTGTTTCCTTCAGGTACTGGAAGGGGAAAGCTTTGTGGAATAAGCCGCTGCCTAGGTGAGGAGCGCTGGGCAGGGAGCACGGGACACAGCCCTGCGTTTGTGCCGCTGCCTGAGGGGCAGTTTTCCTCCCAGCCATCATTCTTGTGGTCCTTGCAAAAGTCCATGAATTGTTGCTTTCTCCAAGGCCAGGCAAACCCTCACAACTCCTTCCCCGCGCTGCCTTGAGCCAGCACCCGAGCCCTGGGGCCCTGTGCCCACAGACAGCCAGAGCGCTTGTCCTGACACCCCCGGCTCAGCCCCGAGGTCACCGTGCTGTGTATAAATGCCACCCGAACGCTGCCTCAGGGGCACCGAGGCAAGCAAAGAGCAGCGGCGTAAATGAATAAAAGCACTGTCACTGCTCTCTTATTCAGGCCCCGTGTCCAAGGCGGAATGTAATTCACTATCCACCTAATGTTATATTTCGGTCTTCGGCAGCAAAGCTGATGCTGCTAATTTTTTGAGAAATTAAGGCCTACAAGATAGCGTAGTTTAACACAAAGCAAAAATAAGCTCTCGTTTGGAAAATTAATCGAACCTGTCAGACAGCATAAATGTTAACGTTTCAGCAAGGGCTGCATCACTTTTGTGAAAACACTTCTACTCTAATCTCAGAGATGATAGAAGCACTGTTAGCGGTAATGAGATCGTGCCTACATGGGCAATTAACTTGTGATTCCTCACCAAACAGCGAACAATTGCACAGCTAGAAAAGTGAGGAAATGACACCAAGATAATTGGAAAAGGAGGAAAAAGCAGAGCCGTGTCAAGATCTAGTAGACATTGTGCCTTGTAGTGTCCCCTGAGCTCAAGCCATATATAATACAACATTCTTAAACGTGCTTAAAACTCTACTGCCAGCAAGGCTGGCTCAGTAGCGTGTTCACAAGCAGCAGCCTGTGTGTGCTTGGCAGCTGTGGGTTTGAGCAGATACGCAAAGCTCGAGTGTTACAGCAGTCACAATAACCAGTGGTCATACTCAGCCTGGTTTTTATCAGGTGTATCCCTCCTGAGCACAGACCGAAGGGACACGTTCCTATGAAAACCTCCCTAGTGGGGCCATCGGCCACTTTCTTCACTATAATTAGCTTTCCAGAGGTCTGGCTTACACACACAGGGTGAGGATGTATGCATATATATAATAAGGGTATGCATATGTATAATAAGCATATACAATAGTGAGATTCTTTTTTCTAAATTCTAAATTTTAGGGGTTTTTTCTAATGTGTGATCACGATTCCAACTCAGCCCCATAGGAAAGCTCCTGCTAATTTGAGAGAGAGGCCTCTGCCACGAAGCGCTTGCAAAGAACAGAACAGATACTTCCATTAAGTTGTGCAATTCTGTAAGCACATGTCCCGCCATGTGAGTTGTTCGCACGTTTTGTGTATCCCACACGGGATACTCTGCCTAACACCCCAGCCTTGGAAATCACACGCAGAGGCAATGACTGAACTCTGCAGGGTTTATTAATACCACCTCCAAAAGTGAGAGGGTACTCTGGCTTTAGCGAGGGCTCTCTGTAACTGTTCTAAGTACTTCAGATCCAGGACTCAACCTTCAGAGCCTTTTCTCAGCGTATGACATTCATGCTGGTGACTCTCAAGTAGCACGCTGCTGAAGGACAGCCGGGGCACATCTATATTTGTGCCATTGCTCATTGCTGGCGTGTCCCTATCTGAGCAAAGAGGCAGGGTAGGGTTACCGCAATAAGTCTTCCAACTGCAGTCATAGGAAAGTGGAAAGGAATTGCTTTCGTGTGAATTAATTTTTACTAGGGGAATAGAAGTTAACTGTGATGCCATCTGAGCTATCAGAAGAATTTATGACGTCTTAAGATAGAAGGCAAGTTTTTAGGTAGTAAAATTCTTTGTTATTTATTTACAATAATTGGCGGTCACGGACTTAAACGTGCTTCATGTAATCTTATCTGTGCCTGCAAAGCAAGCAAACACTGAGCGATCATCTGAAAATCTTATTTAGGCAGCAGGATTGCAGACAAGCTTAATTATGCTTATTTTAATTTATTTTATTTAATTTTGGTAGGAAAACTACATGTTAATTCACTTTTCTAATTAGTAGTAGCTTCTAAAGCAAGCCTTATTGTTATAATTATGGGGAAAAAAGTCTTTGCGGGAGCCAGACAACAATTTCTGGTATGTGTCAAGACCTCTTCTCTGTTTAAAATGTTAGAATTTGCATGATTTATTTTATTGCCTTTAGCGTAAATAGTATTTCTGCCTAACTTCAGTGTTTTTGTCTATAGTAGGATATTGCTAGCTGTAGAATCCACACCCATGTCTGCAGTGCCAGAAGACAAATGATGAATGTCTGTGTGGGTTTTCTTACAGATCCGTAAGGCTGGACTCAGCCAGGGATATAAAACCAGAGAGTGCAAAATGTCTCTGGTTTTTACTGGTTTGGGAAGCTGCTTTCTAATAAATCATTGATTTATGAGTGTTGACTCTGTTAGCTAAGCAATTCTCAAGGAAAATTAGTAAAATATTGATGAAATAACTTTTAGGTTATTTCAATAGGAACTACTCAAAACCAAAAAGACCATAAGAAGTAGTTTGAAAGCAAACTTATGTGAAAGCTTATCCAGAAGCCCTGATAACATTGATGTCTGACTGGTCTTTTGGCTTTTTTTTCTGCGAGAAAGTGATTTTAAAACTTTCATATGCTTCCCTTAGCTAGGACTAGATGTAACTACAGGTTAATTGATATTCAGCTGAAATCTTTCCGTGAACTCTTTTGCTTGTGGTCCTAAACTGCTGATAAAATTGATCTGAGTACTTTTGTAGTCGCGATTCCATTCATGCTGGTGAGCAGTGGAAGGCTGCGGGGAGGTTTCAGCTCAGAGAGCTCTCTGACTCTGTACTAGCATTATTTCACTGCTGTTAATACAGGCTGCTTGGAAAGCGTGGGCTTGGGGAATCAGCATTAAAATTGCCTTTGCACTTTTAATGTTGTCCCACGTGCATCTGCTTTATCATACAGCTTTGCATGTCACCTGCACATGCCCTTCTCACACCTCCCTCCTTGCACAGAATGGACAAAATGTGCAAGGTTGGGGTCAGAGCAGGCATCTCTCAGTGCAGAGGTCAATGCCCTGCCTTGCTCCCTAGTTACTGTGTGCTTTATATGTTAAAATATATTTTTTTCACAGCACGTGAGAAGCCCCAAAGGGCAGTATGTTTCCTCGGCAGTATTTTTTAGGAAGGACCCAAGACCTGGACTCAAGTTTCAGTATTAAGAATGGCAACTTGAAAAATCCAGAACAGGACTTTTCAGGGCATTTACTAGTGTGTTCTGTGGCATCAGTGGTCACAACAGAGGACATTCTGCATTATGCCTGACTGACAGCTCAAAAAACATGCTTGACAGCAGCTCAAGGGCGAGCAGACTTCAAACCAGGCCATTTCCACTTGCACAGAACAGCAGTAACTGTGCCTGAAGCACAGTTGCAGTGTTGAGCTGAGGACAGGGCTGCTCCACTGTTTGGAAATCAGGCATCAGGGTCACAGATGATCCACTCAGAAAAGAGGATGCACACCAGAGACAGCTCTCTGTTGTGCTTTGCACTGAGTTGAGAAGAAAATAAGCTTTCTGTGGCTTCCCTTCAGAAGCTTCACTTACAAAGTGAAGCTACTGACTTTGGTCTTTCCCACACCTACCTCCAGGACCTGAGCAGTCCTCAGCCAAATCTATGCCATCTATAGACTTTTAAGCTAGAAAAACTCATGCTTGATATCTAAGTATGTAGCTAAAGGTCTTTCTTATCTTTTACAAGCTTGAGACTCACCATCTCAAAAGCCTCACTGAGGATACCAATGACATCCAGATCTGGCAGCACAAGAGACTATGAGACTAGCGGCCAGTCGCGTGATCGTTCAGCTTCCCCACCAGTCCCAGAGTCTAGGGACACTGAGGCTGAAGGTTTGATATTCTATCACATGGATCTTTATGGATCAAAGGAGAGGTTTGATATCTTTCCCGAAGAGCTCTCTGGTCGAGGAGACAGATCTCTGGGGGATACGAGAAGGGAATCTGCACTGAGTAGTGAAAAAGTTCAGCGCCCGCAAGAAGTTGGCCATGACTTGGAAAAGGAGGTTGCAGAGTTGGCTAAGATGTATGGACTTGATGAGGATAGAGAAAAAGAGCTTGAGCTTCTTGAAGGACATCTGGAGAAGGTGGAGAGCAGATGGCCACCTGCTCGAACAGATAAAGCAGGATCACAAGGCTCCATATATAACTTATCAAAAAGCAGCTCTTCAGTGAAAGATCCAAGTCAAAGCACAAAGCAACAAGGACTTCCTGATGAGGCTTCTCAAGGTGACAATCAGAGCAAAGCCAGAGCAGATGATGAAGCTGAGAGCAACATATGGTCCAGAGGGGGGCTGAGCAGCGGCGGCATGTCAGATGAGTGGAACAGTCAGGCTGTCAGTGAGGAGGAGGAGGAGGAGGAGGAGGAGGGGGAGGAAGAGGAAGAAGCAGCAGATGTTTTTTGTTCCACCTGCAAGATACCAATCCGAGCTTTCGACAAACTATTTGGTGAGCACAAGGATCACGAGGTCGCTCAGCTCCCAAGTGCCGTGGAAAGTGAAAAGGTGAGAGTAACACAGGTGTACTGTGGTGCCTCTAAAACAGTTTTCAGGCATAGTAAGAATCACACTGGGTGTTTTGTAGGAGGAGATCCATAAAAACATGTGCAAGTTGGAGGAACAGATTGCTCAGATGGAAAATGTTGCCAGCCATTTGGAGGAAATCTTCATCACTGTAGAGGTAAGGCACTTTTTCTGGGGCTAACTTTATGGTAGTGGGGTTAAACAGTTTTGACAGTCATACTGACATAGTGTTCAGTTGTTAATGAGGTGAGTACTTACAGTAACAGAGCACAGCGTTATCTTGGGGTTTGTCTGGACTGAAGTACTCAGGAAATCTCATCTTAATGATTTTTTCAAGTGGGCTAGTAAAACCCCTTTTTTTAACCCATTTTACCCATTTACCCAAACCCAAAAAACATTTATAATTTGCACAGGAATTTGCATTCAGAAATAAAGTGACCACCACTCATGTCATCTTACTTTTAAATGGCCAAAGAGGTGTGATCTAACTATCCATCCAGAGTGCAGCCCTTGTGTTTCCTCGGCTCCATTCACAGAAGTGTCAGATCCAGGCAAATCCTTGGACCAGCTGCTTCAAGAATTGTGCTCCCGCCCCACTGCTGTCAGCTTGGCCCCAGGGGAAGGAGGTCAGCTGGCAGCAAGTTCAAACTGAAGCCATAGCTCAAGGCACTACAGTCTTTTCTCTGCTGCATGTGGCACAGGAGGACGTCAGTGCCTGAGCAGCAGCAGTAAAGTCTTGCCTGCTCCTTCAATCTTCCCTCCTAATGCTTTTTCCAGCTGCGAGTGAGGTTACCAGCTGCTCAGCTCCCTCAGCACAAATCCGTGGACCCCACTGAGTTGCCATGGTTTCTTTCATGGAAGGATGTGCTTGACTGTTGGTGGAAACGCTTGTGAGATTATGGATAGGATATATCCTAGTTGTGCTCCCTGGGTTTAGGTTGCCTTACATCATTGTTCTTGTTGTAATTTCTGTTGCTCTTATGCCTGGAACAGAATCAAACACTTTTGTGCCTTGGTGGGGGTGACTGATCAGAGTAAACCCCTAAAAATGCACATTAGTCAAATTACAGCTTCTGTGTACTGGTACTGTGTCCTAGTTTTGTGAATTAAATCATGACACATTACCTCTCTGGTAAGGAGAAGTTTAGGCAGACCAGAGTAAGATTTTCCTCTGGATGACCTATGGATCAGGCTTGATGCCAACCTACAAACCCTCAAATGCCTTGCAGGAAAATTTTGGGAGGCAGGAGAAGAACTTTGAGGTGCATTACAACGACGCAGTGCAAGTGCTTGCTCAGAAGTATGAAGAACAGCTGGAAGCACTGGGAGAAGAGAAGAGGCAGAAGCTGGAAGCTCTGTATGAGCAGCTGGTCAATTGTGGGAAACACCTTGACACCTGCAAGGAGCTGACAGATGAAACCCAGGAGCTTTTCCTGGAAAATGACAAAGCTGAGTTTATGAAGGTAAAGAGCTTTAACTGTCAAAGCCCCTTCCAAGTGCTTTTTGCTGCTTGCAAGTAGTCCTCATCTGAGAAGTCCCAAGCAGCTTCTTTGCTAGGGAGAATTTGGGATGCTCAGTTCATGGTGCTGTCACTGCTCCAGGTGCTTGGCATGGTGGCACTGACTTAGTAGGGCAACACAATAGGGGCAAAATGCAGAAGCAGAAGTTTGCAATTTGGATGCTCATTGATTTGTGAGTCACACTGGGGTTCAGGGAGAAGATATCTTGCTGAAATGCTTATCTGGGGAAACTCTGGAAGCACTTAGTGTTCCTTGCCTCGTGCAGGCTCAGCTCTCTTGCTCTATTCTGGGCTCACAGCAGGCAGGCTGATGCAATCACTGAGGAAGATGTTTCCTTTTCTTTCTCATTTTGGAGGAAAGTTCAGCAGAACAGGAGGCTCCAAACTAAATACATCAAGAGCTCCTGCAAATAGTGGATGAAATCCCACTCTTGAGGTGGTGTCGAGAAGGTATTTTTCTTTGGCAGGTAGAAAAATAATTGCAAAAAAATGAGAATTTTCCCTGATGATGAGTGATTGCTCTAACCTGAGCTGTCCTGTGACTCAGGTGGGTGGGAGCATTTCTGTAGCACAGTGACAGTAACTTCTGAACTGGACAACAAACAAATCTCCTAACACTTCCAGTCTACTCCAGTGGGTCAGTTTGCTGTGTCACTCCAACCCGCTGAGTTCTTCACATGAGCTGACTTTTCCCATTCCTCTGCACCTCTGAAATGCAGAGATTTTCTGCATTATTTTCTCCTTAGCTTGTAAACAGTTTTACAGTGCCCCTACGAACCATTATTCATCAAGAAGTGAATACCTGTTGGTCATGAGCTCTCAGCTGCTTGGATTTCTCCAGGGACTGTACATCTGTCTTCCAGTTACAGGCATTGCTCAGACTCCCTCCAGTGCAGACCATTTCACTGAGTTCTTCTGCCCAGCTGATTTTGGTTTTTGTTTGTGAGGGATCTGTTGGTACTTTGGACAACCAAGGGAGGAATCAGTCTAAAGTTTAGATGTGCAGACACTGATGACTACCTGATATTGGTCATTATCTTACTGTAAATTCAGCCAAGATCTGTCCATTTGAATAGGCAGGGCTGACTTTGTTCTCAGAGCTGGGTGTGAGCCAATTACTTCACTCCAAGGGCTGCATTTGGGGCAATTTATGTAAGACAGGTCAACAGCATGATGTAGTCTGACTCTGGACTTTTCAATCTTTAACACATTCTCTTTTTTTTTCCAACAGGCAGCAGTAACCATGGTTGACAGGTAGTATCACAGTCTGGGATTTTGTGTCACATTTCTTCCTGCTAATTGGATGGGTTACTGGAGACGCTTGCATGTTCTGGACTTTGTTCAGGCACACAAATGTTGTCTAAGCCACTAGAGCTACTGAAATGTTTAGTATTTTTGTTTTAAAGTGCACCAGAAAAAGTTGCTCTAAGAAACTTAACACTCAACACTTGTTCGGATCCAATTTCAAGAAATCCAAAAGGAGAGTTAGAGCCTGAATAAATCAGTGTTTTCAGCTTAGTAATAAGGAACTAATTTCACCTAGAAACAAGACTGCTAAAGCTCTTGAAAGAAATGCTCTGGATACAAATGAGACAAGAACTGAGCTCCCTAAATATACTGTAACAGACTTGTGTATGTATTAATATAGTGGCGTAGAAAGTCAAGCTGTGGGAGCTCAAAACAGAAAAATCTTGGAGCAATTGGAAGAAGTTTTAGGGCACACTAAATCATATGGAAGAATCACCCTCTTAACTGACTGTTCTTGTTCATGAAAAAACAGAGAAAAGATACCCTTTTTTTTTTTTTTTTGGTTTTTTTTTGGGGGGGGGTTGGTTTTTTTTTTCAAATTTACAACACCTAGAGCCACGAGGTCCTGAATTAGGAGTAGTGTCAGTTCAAAACAGCGACAGCTACGGAGCGAACAGGGTGCTTCCCACAGCCGGGAGCTGGGCACGCCTCACTCCCCTGCCCGCTGGGAGCAGGGTGGGTGCAGCCAGCTCGCTGCAGGAGGGGCACACAAGGCTGGCCCTCAGTCCCAGCAGCAGCCAGCTCTCTTTGGCATCTTGGAGCTCTGATGGCCACGGATCTCCGAGCTACGGGCACGGGGAGGCTGAGCTTGTGCAGCTACGAAAACGGTGTTTTAAGGAGATAGATGTTGATTTGAAGTCTGCTGTGCTTTTTCTCTTATGAATAGTCATCATAGACAGGTATCTCCAACACTGTGGTACTTCCAATTAGACATTAATTTTTCCCCCCTACAATCACAGGCTGGAAGAATTCTTAAAGAAAGAAGTGGATTTAGAGCTCTCAACGCTGCCAGACTTTGAAGAGCGGGTCATAGATGTCTCTGAAGTTGAACAACTAATGAACTCCATTAATGCTATTCCAGGTACTCTTCCTAAGTGATCATTATTTCAGACCTATTTACATTTAAGTAAGGATATGTATTAAACATTACTTCTTTTCAAGGAGATCTCCCAGGGCAGAATTAACTTCTCCCCTAGTTTTCCTTCTAGTTTGTTTTTTTTTGTTTGTTTGTTTTGGGGTTTTTTGCCTATATATACAGAGACACTGGAAGATATTTTTGGATTTTTTTTCCGTTTGTTTTCAATATAAAATTACCAGAATTACTGCTAAATTGGGACTTCCTGCTTTTGCTGCATGATTTCCTAGAAGACTCATGAAGATTACCCCCTTCTGTTGAGGGGTCAGGCATGCTTAGTTGGTTATAACTTGTCTTACCTGTAGTTGCTTGAACAAACTAGAGAGGAACCCCAGACTGCTTTAAATAACTTACACAGCTTCTCTTGATAAACTGATTTCAGTGACTTATTCCTCTGCTATTTAGCAAGCATTTTTTTCCCATAATCCACAGGAAACAGCACAACATAAACAAATTTTGAATAACTAAAAAAACCTCTAAAATTTTAAATCGTTTCTGGCGCATTACAAATTGTCAGAAAGAACTATATTCTTTTTTTTTTTACACCCAATGGTGTGTTTTCTTAACGTAAAACAGCATTTGGTACTTGTTTGCTTGTGCTGCTGACCCCCTGTTGTTGAGCTTTTCCCTGATCCCAGGGTGGTTGGCAGCAGTGGCAGATGTTGGGCTCACTGGAACAGCCCTCGGAGCAGGGGAGGCCGAGTTTACAGAGAGGGGGTAGGCTGAGGCTTATTTATTTTGTTGTTTTGACTTTGATTTGAAGCAAGAGTAGTTCTCACACACCAGTGACCTGATTATTATCTGCAACTGTTTACAGAGGCAGCTCCTGACTTTTCTCCGTGTGGGAGGAACGTGACCCTGTTCAGTGGCAAGGCTTTGTGCAAATACCTTTGTGAGAGGAGAGGTACAACATACCGTGATTATACATTCAAAAACTGACCTGTTTTCCCCTCTGCAGCTCCTTGTGCCCCTGTGATCAACCCGCAGGCTCCCAATGCAGCAACTGGCACCTCCCTGAGAGTTTGCTGGGGCCTCTTCTCAGATGACACCGTGGAGTGCTACCAGCTGTGCTACAAACCAGCGAGCAACGAGAGGCACGGTGATGAGCAAGCAGGTAAGGAGGCCTGGGCCCAAGGGGACACCTCAGCCCTCCACTGGAGCAAAGACAGGACATGGCAGCAGCAGAGATAGCAGGAATGGGAAGGGGACAGGAGGATTTTCAGAGGGTGGGCACTGCATTAGACACACACGTGCTGCATCCACTGCAAATTTTTAAAGAGCAAATCATCGTATCACCAGCACACCCACTGAAACCCCCAGATGATTTTACTGCTTATCTTAGTGCTAATTGTAGGCTGTAACTCCCTAAGATGCACAAGCACACAAAGAACCACAGAACCATCATAAAATGTCCCAGCCTTGTGACAAAACTGCCTTTGCTAATACTGTTCCTGCAGAACCTTCACAAGCGGAAGCCAGTAGAGTGCCAATGGCCAGGCGAGAAAGAAAAGCAGAAGCTATCTAAATTTTATAAGATGAAGAATGAGAAGTGGGTAGTAAAATAGCTTCAGCTCTCGTCCCATCTGATTTATGGTGCTTTAGAGGAAGGCATCGTGAAACTGCCTGACAGCTGATCAAAGGGGGTGGAGCACGAGGAGCTCTTGGACTCAGCACACAAAACAATGCACCCCAACTCCACTGTGTGATGCTGCAGGGGAAGAGTGGGCAACTGGGTAAAGGCACTGAAAATGCTTTGTTGTTGTCGTTTCAGAGCACACACTAAAAGTCAAAGAGACATACTGCACCATTACTGATCTGATGCCAAATACACAGTATGAATTTTGGGTCAGTGCTTTAAATGTCTCCGGTATCAGTCCACCAAGTGAAAGAGCAGTTTATGTAACAGGTAAAAATATTTTATTCATACGACTTTGTGACCTTCATAGTGAAATTCAAAATCATCTCTGAATTTTATGCCAGTAATGCTTTCTGGGCACTTTCTTTCTTCTGATGTAAGCCTACTGACTGCACGGGAATTCTCTGCTTTTATTTGGAGAGCCTGTCATGCCAACTGTCCCTGTTTTGGAGTGGAAGAAACAGAAGGAGAGAGACCAAATAACTTACTTAAATGCAAGCATGTAGACCAGCTGTGAATAAGGGTCAAGTTTCCTGGTTCTGCCAGATGAATGCCAGCTCTTCTTTTATTGGCCTATAGGTATTCTGTGGATTCACCTGTTATGCTGTTCTTTTGAACTGCTGTTCAGTCAAGGACATTGAGTGAAATCCTGACATCAGACTGAGCAAGTCGGTGTGAGACCCTCAAGTACTTGTTCCAGATGTCTTTGACATCTCAGGGCAGAGAAGAGATGCACCTTTATGACAAAGATAAAACTAATTATAGAAAACAGCTGTGTAATCAGTCTTTATGTTACTTCTCTGTTTAATTCTCCTGGGACCTTTATAGTCCAAATTAAGTCTTTAACTAGTACTGTTAATCACTCTACCTACTGTTTATTGTCCATTGAGGGGGCAGGTTTCTTTAACTCTATAGTATTAGCACACAACAGTTTTCTATTTTTTTAATTCTTCAAAGCATTTTGGTGGCAAACATCTTCAAGCAACAGCTTAGAATTGTTCTTTTGCCTACTTTTTAGCTCCTTCACCACCTACCATAAAGAGCAGAAAGATCCGAAGCTGTGAAAATGCAGCACTGGTGTGCTGGGAATCCAGAGACATTAACCCTGTTGATTCCTACACGGTTGAATTGTCCAAGCTGACAGATGAAGAAAATGATGATGTTATTACTGAGTGAGTTACTCTTCTATTGAGCCCATGACCCTGTAGAGATGAAACCATTTCAATCATGTGGCATCAGATAGGACTAAGAGGACCCATGACCTTCTGGTGAATTGACACTTATAAATAATCCTCTTAGTAAATTGGTTGTATAAATGTTATTCAAAAATTACTATATGAGAACTATGGGTATGGGAAAAGGGCAGAAGCAAATGTAAAATGTAAAAATCTGCAGTCTGTCACAGACTCCCTCTTGCCCTGCTACTGACAACTGTACAAAGTAAAATGTTGTTGATGGGTTACAAGAGAAGTGTAATTTCTTTGTTGCTCAGAAAAATAATCTCAAAGGTCTACCTTTGTTCTCTACCCTATCATTTTCCACGGATTTATTTTCTGTAGATCCATTGTTGGGATCCCTAACTGCGAAGTCCTAATTCACCTCCAGCCAACTCAACAGTACCGCGTCTGTGTCCGAGCCCAAAACCTGGGCGGCTCCAGTGAACGAAGTGAACCTGTCCTGATACACACCACAGGTACTGTACAGCTTGGAGCAACTCCAGCAGCCTATTGTAGCATCTATTACCTGAACAGAAAGAGTCCTGCTGGTTTCAATGGCCTCTGGATCAGGTCCTAATCTCCTTCATCTAATTACACACCCGGTAACCTTTCAGGAATGAAAAAAACAACTTCTTGTAGCAGTAAGTGCATTGCTTTAGCTCTGTGATTTATAATATTGCTGTCTGGTACATTGGATACTTGAAAGTTACTAGTTTCTAAACATTTTAAAAGACAGCATCAAATCCAACACCCAGATATTGCCAGCCTGCAAAGTACTGACACACCAGTGAGGGAAGTTGTAGTGTGATTTTACTTCAGATGTAATGAAGCTGCTGCTGGAAAGGATGGCTGAGACAGCACTTTCCAGAGCCATTCAGCAGACACCAGTGCTCACCTTCATCGCTGCTGCAATGACACTGCAACTTCACTGGCTCGTCTCAAATCTCCCACACCACTCACTGATACGTTCACACCTTCCCTGTGTCTCTTCTGCCCTTACCTTCTGTGAGAGATTTGCAAATTGTATTTCTTCAGCAAGATGACCACACAATTTTATGTTTCAGTGAAACTGTCTGTCACACAGCAGTGACACCACAGAAGAGAAATGCTCATCCTTAAATCCCTGGAGAGGAAGACTGTCATCGTGTTACCATTGCCTGTGTGTATTCCAACTGCTTAAATCAAACTCAGTATTTGAAATTGCCCATTCTGTTTGCACAGCATGTGTTTGTTTTCAGCAGCACATGCCTGTAATTGCCCTGTCATTGTTTGTATTGTATTTGCAATGAAGTAACTTGCAGTTTGATTATAATGATTTCATTTGGGATTACCATGGGGAGATTTATCTTCTCGGAGTCTACATTATGCAAACAGCTGATGTAAATTGATCTGTCGGCTGCAAGATCCCACCTCTAACACCGGGAATGGCCTTTGATCCTTTCTGGGGTGGATAAACAAGCACCAACCACACACAGCAGCTGTGCCACTCGTGGCTGCTCCCCAGGGCGTCAGACCTGCTCTGTGAAGTCTCTGCAGGGCAAAGGCAGAAGAAGCACTTTTATCCTGGGCTGGACTTCCCTCTCTGAGGGCTGCTCTGACAAGGGAGGTGCTGAAGCATGAGGGATCCTTTCTCTTCAAACTGTGCCCAGCATTTATGTGGATAAGTGAGGCCACGGAGAGTCCTGTAAGCCCCCTTTCTCATTTCAGTGATTAAAAATAGATTACCTGAAACCAGACAGTCCATTGCAGGGATGACCCCTCATCTCTGAATAGCTACTTCCTGCACAATGCCTGCAGCTTTGAGCCCTGGTGGGGTTCAAAACCAGGCTAAGTCCCCTGCTTTTCACAAGGCTGAAACTAAACAGTAAAACACCAATTTATTAGAAAAACTTAAAAAAGATGATCTCATCCTCTCAGTGTCAGGCACGGATTTTTTCTAGAGCATTGGTGAGTCTTTCTGTGGATCCAAACATTTCACTGTACCCTTTGCTGCAAACCCTAATGCTATAAGGAATTACTGGAGTTTCAGGCATTTTCTCTTGCAGGCACCCGCTTCTACCTTAATGAGGACACGGCCCATCCTCTACTGGCAATTCTAGATGATGGATTTACCATTTCATGTGATGAACTGGAAAACCCAGAGTGTGATCTGCCTGTCTATGATAACAGCTTTACAAGGTATACAGAAGCATTTAAGTTTCTTTGGGGTTTTTTAACAGATGCCAGGAAATGTCTAATGGGGCTTTCAGCAGCTCTGATTAATTTTTTGAGTTGAAATCTCTCTCTCCAGCTGCTCTTTGGAACTTGGGAGTTAATGCAAGTTCTTAAAGAGGATTATAGATGCAGCAGCCACAATTACGTACAAGCCTACTTACTGGTCTGGCACACTGAGCTAAATTTGAACAGGTATTTAGGTGCCAAAACAAATGCTAAGGAAAGGAGAGGGATCTGAAAACTTACCTCTTGCTGAAAGATATAACTGGTACTATTTGGACCAACAGGTATTATTTTCAAAAAAGCATTAAGCACTTTGCCATTGAAGTGAGAGACTAAGCTTGCCAAAATGCGTATTTCCAGTCAAAACCACAGAAACACCATATAACCAGGACAGGCATCTGCAGACCCAGGATAATACAAGTCTACAACTTAGTCCCTCCATGGAAATGCAGTGCTACTAGAGAGCTAGGTAGAAAAGAGTTGGGAGATTGGTGATCCTTTTCATTAAAGCCATCATGGTAATCTTAAATGGGATTTCATCCCACTTCCACAGGATTCTTTTATGTTTCACACCAACAGCCAGAACTAGCTCTCATCTCATTCAAACGCTGAGGTTTTGGTACCACTACGAACTTTTCACAAATCTTTTTCAAGCCAAGGTACTGAAAAAAGAAGAAAAAACAAAAAGCTCCCAAGCTGAAATGCCTAACATTCATACTGCAAGGAAATTCCATGGCAAACTCTTCTTTCTGAAGTCTGTGTGGTCTCCTAAAGGCTGATGCATTTCCTCACCACAGCAGCTTCTTCAGCACAGCTCAGGTTTGCCTTGGTTGGCTTTGCAGCTCTCATCAGGTCATGTTTTGTTCACAGATGTTTACCCATCCATTTTGCATCGTTCCTTCTCCTTCTCAGGCTGTAGCAACGCAGCCCCTCTGAGTCCTGATTTCAGCAGCCTTTAAGCTGCTCCCAAGACATTTACGTGCACTTGCAGTGAACTGTACACTGGCTCTAAGCAAGTGCAGCTGCAGAGTGCAGCTACTGTGCTGTGCATGCCCATCCTCACACTCCAGGCCCTCCAAATGCTGAGTGCAGCTCTCTCTCAGCATTGCCTACAAGGGCTCAGTGCCTGCCAGCAACATCCTTTTCCTTTGTAACTTACAGCTTTAGACCCTACCACAGAAACATAAAAGTTGTGCATGTTGGAAACCTGCTGTCCCCCTTGACAATGAGAGCTCATACAGCATGTACTTTTCCTGAGAAAAAGCTGAGGTGTAATCTTACAGGAGTCATGTTGCCCTCTTAGAGTGTTTCAGAAGCATTTGGAATGGGTTATTTTGCCCAATTTTCTTGTTTCAGAACCTGTGTTTTTGCAGACTTGCATCTTCAAAGCACCCAGTTCCTTTGACTCCCAAGACTGTGCCAGTAAATGAAGCTGAAGGGTCTCTCTGTGGTGCAGTGTCTTTGTCTCTATTACACAACTTTCAAAAGAGTTATTTTCTGCATGGTTCCTATCATACATTTCATGGCCCAGGTACCCAGCATATTACAAGTTCTCCTACCATGTTCAATTCTTCCTAATCTCTCCAAACACAGCGTAGACAGGTTCCCTCCTCCCCAGCTGCCCCAGGACCTTCCTGTTGTTACAGTGCCCAGTTCCTAATGGTGACTAACATTCAAATCCCTGGGCTGTTTGGAAAGAAAATACAAAATCTGCAGACTTTTTTCCCCTGCTTTGCTGGGGTTCACCAGAGCACTCTCTTTTCTAACAAGTAATAACTTTCCTAGAAAACCCAGGCAGTATATGATGCTGTTCTCCCTCTTCCTGGAAGTGCCCAGGACACTCATTTATACAAAGCTACCCACAAGTGAAAACAGGGCAAGTGTCACAAAGAAACCTGCAGGCCGGGTGTCAGCTCCTCAGCATGAGGAATTCACTGGAGTCAAAAATCCACACTGCACTGCTCAGGAGATGGCAAAAGTAGCCTTTGTTTATTGCTATGTAATATCCAGGTGTATACATACCCAAACATACCTAAACACTGTAAGGAGCATTACAGAGAGGCCCTGCCAAAACACATATTCCTGTCTCCCACAGATGTATTGCGATCCTGGGCAGTCTGATCCCATTTCCAGGGAAGCATTACTGGGAGGTGGAAGTTGAGGAAGATACAGAGTACAGAACTGGCGTGGCTTTTGAGAACACTCCGAGACATGGTCACCTGGGGGCTAACAACTCATCCTGGTGCATGAGGCACATCATCACACCCTCAAGGTAAGGACTGTGGAGGGTGCAGGTCTCTGACAGGAACACCTTTTACACCTGCAGGCAGGGAAGCAGAGAAGCCAGAGATTTTCTATCAGCTCAGACCAGGCACCAGGGGCCTCTGACATTCCACCCTTGTCACTGTAAACTGGTGTTGGAAGGATACTGGAACGCTCAAGCAAATCCTTCTGCTTTTTTAGGGTGTTTCAGAAGCATTTGGCATGGGTTATTTTGCCCAACTGCCTTGCTTCAGATCTTGTGTTTTTGCAGATTTGCATCTTCGAAGCACCCAGTTCCGTTACCTGAGACAGTGCTGGTGAATCAAGCTGAAGGGTCTCTCTGTGGTACACTGTGTCACTGAAATGAGACATTGTCACACTGAAACAGGCAGTTCCAGGAACAAATCAGAATAAAATCTGAGATGTAGAATTTAAATGTAAATGTTACCAAAACCTCAGTGGGAAGACAGAGGGTGAAAAATCCGTGTAACCCAGAAACTGCGTATCTGGCTAAAGCCAGCTAAACCCAGCTACACCCGACTGTTTTTCATTTCTGTTCCACCTGTGGCAGTATGTCACACCTGCCTGCGGAAATGCCAGCTGCCCTCATGCCTCAGCTGCACTGCTGGCTCTCCCCTGGACACTGGTGCATTAACATCACTGTGTTTGACTGTCATGAGCAACCTGGGCACCTCTGTGCACCAAGTGCTTCCCTCTGAGAGCAGCCAGGATGCCTTCAGCTCTTTTGTTTTCTCGCCTGCAGGCACAAGTATGAATTCCTGCACAGCGGGATGACACCTGACATCAGAATTACTATTCCCCCCAGAAGGATTGGCATCCTGCTGGACTACGAGAACTGCAGACTGTCATTTTTCAATGCAGATATTGCCCAGCACCTCCACACGTTCAACTCACGCTTCCAGCATTACGTACACCCCTGCTTTGCACTGGAAACACCTGGGATCTTAAGGATACATACTGGAATTGCAACGCCCCCGTGGACTGCCCTCCCATAACCTGTGTTCTGCAGCTACCACGCCTACACGGAACCTGCACTGAGCAGTGCTCTCTTCCAGCATTAACTGCTCCATCATACTCCATACAAACCAGCTGTTTCCCAATAATAAGAGCAAAGAACCAAACCAGCTGCCAGGCCTGAGCCCTTAGGAGTTTACATCCTCTTGGGAAGGATCTTAGCTAAAAGCCAGTGTGGTCACAAGCTCCATCAGCATCGCAGAATTCTCGTTAGAAATGGATCCCATCCTTCTCAGAGGTGACAGTCACCATGCAGCAGTGGCAGCTGGATCACAGATCCCCCAACACCCACCTGAAGCTTGGGGAACTCCCCAGTTCCAAAGCAATCATTAATTCAACTCCCGAGTCTGCTCAAGAGCTAAAAACTTGAAGAAAAACAAAAATAGCAAAAGGCATAATCAGTGTACAGCTGCTGGAGCTGAAAACACTCCAGCCATGAAGCTGATCTCCCAGTCAAGTGTTCTTGTTGCTACACGGAGTCTGTAACACAAGGTAATCACAGACACCTCCCCCGTGTGTGAGCTGTTAGCGCCTACACACCCACTGAGCCTTTCTGGAATACCCAAGCCTGCGCTGCACTCTCCAGTATAAGCCATTTTTACAGAATGCCCGTGCTTCTCATTCATTCATCCAGGAAAAAAAAGATAAGACAGGCTTTTTGCAGTGCTTGACCGCCCTTAGAGAGCAATCTAAAGCAACTTTTTTAGCTGCTTCTTTCTAGCTGTGCTCACCTCCACTTGGGTGTACGCTCCCTCCACGCTCGCAGATCTGTTCTCCCCCTCAGCACTGAAGAATTCCAGTGCTGTGCCCTTGAAGCTCTGGGTGTCCAGAGGGGCTGGAAGGACTCTGGCCCAGCACGCAGTTGAGACATCCTTGTTTGGGTTTCATTCCCTCACACCAATTAAGAGTCTGTCAAGGAGTCTTGGCCCACTCTGAACAGCCATCTGTGTATGCCAAAACTACCTGAACTCAATCAAGAGTCATTAACAGAGAAGCTTTACCACAGATTTATTTCACATTCATTACAAAAATCATTGGTTCAAGTTTCCATTCTAGGGAAAAGCCAGGAACAGGCAGTGGCCTCTACAATATGCAGGGTCTCTACAAATAAATGCCGTTGGCAAAACTGAAGAGATTTTACATACAACTGTGTGTCAAAAGCCTGTCTGTTCTTCCTCAAATAGCTTTAAAAAAGTCTTGCCAAAACAGGCCTTTGGAAACCACAAAAACAGGAGCTGAATGTCACTAGAGCAGTGATTAGTACCATCTGCTCTTGGGTATCTGTTTCACAAGCCTCCAAAGAAGATGGGTTTAGCAACACTGAGCTGTACCTGCACAGGGTCATTTCTTAGCCTACCAGGAATTAAGGTCTTTTCAGGGCAGAAAAGGTTGTTATGGTCACCTTGTCAGACCTCTCGTAAGCAGGCCAGAGACTTTCAGGTGCTTTGTCTGCCAGTGAGCAGAGCAGCCTGTGTCCACCAGGAACAGGTGACTCAGCCAGCAAGCACTGCCAGTGCAGAGGGCAGGAGGTGGCCGTGTGTGCCCTGCTGATGCTGGCATGGCCATCCCAGACTACAGCACCTCCAGGCTACAGCTCCTGTGCAGGGCACTGAAGTGGTGAGAAAGCACCATTCTTTGCTTAGAATGTACTCCTTGACTCTGGGTCCAACTTCTACCCACCGGAACGTGTTTTACCCCTATCAGTCAAAAACTGAGAGCCCCACTCTTATTTTCAAGTAGATACCTGGAAGTGTAACACACTCAGGTATCAGAGCACAGCTATGAGAACGTCTGGACCTCCAAACAGAGCCTTTAATGCAGAAAGGCTGCTGGTGAACCCACGATTCCACTCCCCAGCACCAGCTTTCACCTCAAGTGTTTAAACCACAGCTGTAACCTGGCAGAATACTTTCCACGTGGTGAACTGAACTGGCAGCCCCCAGGACTTCACAACCCTCTCGCTGGACCGTGCGAGGGCAGATTTTCTGAGCCAAATGCGAGGTGCTCAGACACCCTTGCAGTGGGACTCCAAGGTGCCAAACAGCTCCGTTGTTATGCTGCCAGCTTGGTGAATCTACTGGAGAATTCAGGCCAGGTGGCTGAGAACAGAGCAGTCTGCTCAGGAGAATGACCCCATGGTCATCGCCAGGCATGGTCCAGGACAGCTAAGGCAGCGACAGAACTACCTGAAAAAAAAGAACAAATAAGCAATAATTGGCCTCTAGGTTAAAAACAGAAAGGGAAATGAGTTTGAATTATTCTGTTGAATAAAATCTTCACCTGCTAGCACTAACCTAAGCTTTTCCTCCCTTAGGAATCCCAACCCAGTCACCTAAATATTTATACAGCAAAGGAAACTTGACAACTTTTGTTCCTTAAAACCAGCTGTTGCTCTGAAACATCTCTATATAAATCATTTCCAGGGGGGCCACTACTTCCACCACAGAGGTCTACTAAGTTCACATCAACCCTGTATCTCTGTATTCAGTTTATTCACCAAGTGTATTTGCTTTACTGGAACCCTGGGTAGAGCACTCAACTTGGAGATCTGGGACCTATTTCTCTGCATTGAAAGGTATCTCAGACGAGGCAAAACCAGTTCTTACCTCTGGCCTGTATACAGGAACCTGGCTGAACTACATCATACGGAAGGGCAGTGGTCAGTTAAAAATGAGGTGTCCTTGTCTCTAACATTATGTGCTGTGAGATGCTTTTTCCTGGCACCTGTTGGGTCTCTTTCTTCCTGTTCCTTTTCCTTATGTGCGTTTACTGGCACACAGCAAAATCCATCCTCTGCAAAGGACAGCAGCTCATGCCTAAAGCCTGATTTTGGCCAGCTGAAGCCCACAGACAGTCCTCATGTCCACTGATCCATGCATCCCTGCACAATTTGCAGAATCAGGCACTGCCAAAGGACAGGACACCCCCAGCCATGCCTCCCCCAGCAGCTAACTGGGGACTCTGCCAGGGCTGCCCAAACCCCTTCAGGCCGGGCAGAAGGATCCCTTTTTCCAATTCCCTCTGATTTCAAATACACGTTGTTGCCACTGGAGGGCATCACGTGAAGCCCTTTCAGAAGGCCACGCTGGTCTCACACAGGTTTCTGTGGCTGCAAACAGCTTTCAGACCGGTTACCGTCACAGTAGGCACGTCCAGCGTCCCTCCTCACCCAGTGCTGCAGCTGGAAACAAAGGGACCCAAGGGCCTGCGAGCAAAACCACACAGTGAGACGTGTCAAAAGCACAAATGCAAGAAACAACACAAGAGCCCTGAAATAAAGTTTAATGTAGATTCAAAACAAACACACCCAACCTTTTGCTACAGAAACACAGGACTTTTAATTTGCTCCCTCTCACAGCCATTAAAACATTGTTGGTAGACCAAGTAGGTCCTGACTTTATCTCACAGGCAGGCCTTGTTCTTCCACCATTTAATTTAGGAGGATAGTATCAGTGGAGTCAATATAATGCCACTGGCTCCACTTTCTTAGTCCTCCAGATCAATCTCTGCAAGAAATCTCCTGAAAAGTCTCGGAACAGACTGAGCTCTCCTAAAGCAGACTGCAGAGCCTAACCACTCAGCCAGAAAGGCAATTCCCTATTCCCGTCTTCAAACTCAGTTGAATCTTTTTACTGTCCACCTGTTTCCCGACAGTAACCAGTATCATTGGCGGCACACAGCAAAGCAGCCAGGGACCGTGAAAAGCGGAGGCTTCGCTTCCTGTTCAGACTCTACTGCAGGCCTGGGCTAGTCCAAGACACAAAACTGCCTTTTTGTTGAATTTTCTGTCCATCGCGTTTATGGTGGTGTGCTCAGTTGCCAGTATATACTGGGACTCAGCTGTCCTCGCCCACCTTACTTAGACCCTTTTCCAAACAGGCTGATCTTTTAAGCTTTACTTGCTCTGATGGAAGCGATACAGAGACCTAAACTGCTTCATAAAATGGCTGTAAGGGGCTGCACCCTCTGCCAGAAGGGATCCCACAGCTGGAGCTAAATAAAAGCGGGTTTCTCCAGACGCAAAGCTGTGGCCTGAACAGCCGTAGAAAGGCTGCAGTAGCGGGTCTCGGGCTGCCTCACAAACCCAACCCCACGGGCAGCCCCTCCAGGGCGGCAGCGGGCCCGGCGGGCAGCGCTTACCTGGGC